>VYXD01000742.1:1159-191943 GCA_013397195.1 Hylia prasina
CTCCAGGAATGCCTGGTGATGTTGTTGTGGTGCTCCTGCACACTGGCCCATGAGTGTTGTGAGGGAAGGGAAGCCCTGGTGTGGCTGTGTTTCTTGTGTCCATGTCTGTGAGCAGCTCTTCTTGCAGGTTAATGAGCTGTGGCTTTGCCTTTCACAGGGCCCAGCCGGGTTCTTGATCTCCAGGCAGAATCCATTGGTGTGACTTCTGTCACCTTGAGATGGGTGGTGAATGACAGCACTTCTGACACCTACACGTACAGGATAGAGGTTGTCAATGACACATTTGTGAAGAACCTGACATTCAGTGACACCCAAGCAGAAATTGGGGAGTTAATCCCTGGGACACTGTACAACTTCACAGTCTCTGCTGTAGCAGCTGATAATGAGACAGAAGGAGAAGGCAGATCCACAGAGCTGTATACAAGTAAGGAAATGGTGCCTCCAATTGCAAGTAACCATGCTGTTTGTACAAAATTGCTCTGCTTTCTTTCTTTTGGTTTCCAGCTTCATCCCATTTCTCGTTGTGACGTTGCTTTTTTGCTCCAGCTGTGTGCACGCATGAATGCAGCAGTCTTTGCAACAGGACTGAAATCCTCTGTGCTTGCATGTGCCACCTGGAAATCAGTTATTTCATCAGCATGTCTGCTCAAGGCTATGTAGAGATCCAGCTGCTCCCACAGCATGGCTTTTCCTAGACACTTGAGGGCTGAGCAACATTTGTGGGGTGGGTTATCACAGCTCTTTCCAAAAGGTCTGGTGTGCAGGGATGTGGTGCCACGGTCATGGAGGCTTTTGTTCTTAAAGGTTGTTTCGAGCTCTTTGCAGAATCTGGGGCCTGAGGTTCCTGTGGGCTGTGACTGCCTCACTTCCTAGGATTGTATTATCAAGTCTGGTGCCAGTATTGTTGGCTTTGTGCCAGGGCACCTTTTTCCCAGACCAGATAGATGGGATAGGAGGAGACACTACTTTTGTGTGTAGCTCAGGAACGCAAAGAGAACAGGCAGTGTCTCTACAAAGCAATTTAGAGGAGTGTGTCCTGGAGCTGCTACTGAGACAATAAGCTTGGCTGAGCTGTCTGAGGTGAGTTTTATCTGTCTGGAATTGTTGCTGACTCAGGCTTGCAGACGCAGCCTCCTAAGGTGTGTCAGCTGTTGGACCTGCTCAAGCAGCCCATTTCTTTCTCCTGATACTGAGGAGAGTTTAGGCTGAAGGTCTCAAATTGAGACTCATGGGCACAATTTTGAGTTAACAGACCAAGATCAGCTTGGACTGTTTCCTTCCCTGATTTCCATCTATTTTTCTGTCTGGAAAACCACTGTGGAAACAAGTAATTGTGCATATGAAATGAAATAGAAAATCTCCCAAAGCTCCTATGACATTTCCAGAGATGCCTCAGCGTGAAGTTTGAAAGAGGAAAGTGCTGGTTGGCTCCAAGTGATGCTCATTCTGTGTGGAACAGGGAAATGTGGCTGTGTCTCTTCTTTCTTTATTTCTATTTTTGACAGGTTGTTGTCTCACCTTTCACAGGGCCCAGCCGGGTTCTTGATCTCCAGGCAGAATCCATTGGTGTGACTTCTGTCACCTTGAGATGGGTGGCAAATGACAGCGCTTCTGACACCTACACGTACAGGATAGAGGTTGTCAATGGCACATTTGTGAAGAACCTGACATTCAGTGACACTCAAGCAGAAATTGGGGAGTTAATGCCTGGGACACTGTACAACTTCACAGTTTCTGCTGTAGCAGCTGATAATAAGACACAAGGAGGAGGAGCATCCATAGTCCTGTATACAAGTAAGTCACAATTTTTTGCATTGCTGTTGCTGGTGGTCTGTGCTTTGCTGTGCAGCATGAGGCTCTGCTCACCCATCCAAGGGTTGTAATTTAACACTGTTGCAGTCAGAGGTGATGATTCCATCCTGGATCTGGAGATGGACGATCTTCAAGCACGAGATTTTAGTGTAGAAGCAGAATTGCCGTGGTAGAAAGCTGTTGGTAAAGCTTGCTCCAAGACTGTCAGCAAAGAGAAGAGACTTTTCCCTGAGCACTGATCTCTTGCAAATTTGGGAAAGGTGAATTTGCATTTGTTTCCTAGAGTGTGGGGGCCTGAGATTCTTGTTTTAAGGGGCTCCCACAAAGAACACGTTGTGTCGGGTGAACTTTTGATTTGGGGGCCTATAGCTGCCATCGTGGTGCAGCCAGGAGAGAGATGCAAGCAGTGCTAGATCAGGAGATCTCCTTTGGCTGTCCAGCACCTTGCCATGTTGAGTATTAAAAGTCTTGACATGTGGTGTTGGAGGGACCATTTTGGAGCTGTCTTGCTAGGCAGTAGCCCAGCCTGCATCAGCCCACAGAGTGCATTTGAAGGAAAATAGATGACTGTTCTTGTCATTTGTGTTTTCCTGAAATGTGCCTGCATGTCTGATCCTAGCTGACCAGCCAATGCCTAGAAGTCTTCCCTATGCTGTCTGTCTGTAATTGCTAATTGTCCTCTTTTAAAGATGCAGAAACATAGGGGGCTGCAGAGAGTGTCTCCAGAGGGTCTGGAGATGGTTTCTCTTCTATGGGAGTGAAGTGCAGGGCATGAGGATTGGAGAAGAGTGTTTAGTTCATCACTGCTAATCCTCTTCTTTCATCTTCCTTATTTTTTGCTGTACAGGGTTGCACCACTGGTGTCTTTCCCCTCCACTCTTCTGTCCTTCCTGCCTCCTTTTTTAGATTCCCGGGTGAAACACTGCAAATGGTAGCACCAGGTGGCCTGTGCCCTTCTTGCCTTTGCCTGTAAAAGGAAAATAAGTCCTGCTTGAGATGGCTCATTCTCAATTTTCTGTTACCCAGCTATTAATGCAAAAGCCTCCAGGAATGCCTGGTGATGTTGTGGTGCTNAATTTAAGCCTGTTGCAGACAGAGATGCTGTGCTTTGCCTGCCTGCAGTCAGAGATACTTGTGTGAAAGAGACATAGCCTTCTTTGAACAACAAGAGTAAAACAAACACCTCAAAAGCAATGATTGTTCAAGTTGCTTACCAAGGCCTGTGACACAATGAACTCCTCCCAAGAACTTCTTCTCTGGCCTGGGATTTTTGGGGTGCCTCTGTTGCCTTCAATTCTTGGAGGATCAGGGCCTCAGAACATTTTTAAAGGGCGCCCATATAGAGATACTGTGATTTTGGGCCCTGGGACTGGAGCAGAATGAACTTCAGATAACACAGGCTCAGGAATGCATTCATGGCACGATCTAGGCAAGCTGCTTCTTTGCTACTTTTCATCACCTCTGTTCCTCTTTCAGTGATATTTGCAGTTCCTTACCTTTTACTGTACATAGATAGACCACCTTTCTCCAGTCCCCCTACAACCTTGTGTCTCTCCCAACCAACATTTCTGAATTTCTGAGCAAAATTCCTGGGAGCTCTGTCATTGTAATGATGTGTTCTGCCTTAGAGTGTCAAAGGGAGATGAATTCCACTTAAGGTTACATTCCATCAGTTCTCTCTTAGCTGCCCACTGGTACGACAGGCTCCAGGAATGCCTGGTGATGTTGTTGTGGTGCTCCTGCACACTGGCCCATGAGTGTTGTGAGGGAAGGGAAGCCCTGGTGTGGCTGTGTTTCTTGTGCCCATGTCTGTGAGCAGCTGTTCTTGCAGGTTAATGAGTTGTTGCTTTGCCTTTCACAGGGCCCAGCCGGGTTCTTGATCTCCAGGCAGAATCCATTGGTGTGACTTCTGTCACCTTGAGATGGGTGGTGAATGACAGCACTTCTGACACCTACACGTACAGGATAGAGGTTGTCAATGACACATTTGTGAAGAACCTGACATTCAGTGACACCCAAGCAGAAATTGGGGAGTTAATCCCTGGGACACTGTACAACTTCACAGTCTCTGCTGTAGCAGCTGATAATGAGACAGAAGGAGAAGGCAGGTCCACAGAGCTGTATACAAGTAAGTCACAGTTTCTTGCATCGCTGTTGCTGGTAGTGTGTGATTTGCTGTGCAGCACAGGTCTCCTGCTCACCTGCCCAGGGTTTGAAATACAATATTATGTTAGGCAGAAGTGCTGCACACAGCCTACCTGGAGTCAGCAGTGGCAATGTGTGGAAGGGGGTTCTGTGCAGGGGGTTGTGTTGCCCTCTGTTTTCTCTGGTTGAGGCCCTCAGGTTCTTATTTGGTTCTTATTATTTGGAAATTTTTAAATCTAGTGTGCATTGTGCCTGGAGAACTTCCCCCTTTGGAGTGCCATGGATGTGGCACTGGATAGTGTGGCTGTCAGTCCTGCTGCTTTGCTCAGCCCATCAGCAGACAGGAGAAGGCTGAGTTACTTCTGCATTCCTCCTGTTAGGCATTGTGACTGTTTTCCTCCTTGTGCTTCCTTGTCCTTTCTTTTGTTTTGTCCCATTTTGACTGAGGTGAAAGGAATCTAGCCCAGAGTTACCGAGTGGGTTTTCCAAAGGGGCTCTGGGATGAACTTGGAGAGTTGCTGGTACTCTGGAAGTGCTGCTTGGCTACTCAAAATTCTCAGTCTGACTAAAGTATGGAAGCATGGTTGTGCCTCTGCTTTTTTTGTTTGTCACAAAATATTCCTGAGCGTTTCTGGAGTCTCCTTGTGACTTTCACAAAGCCCAGCATTTTTTTTCATATTTGGGTAGAGTATGCTGGTCTCTGACATTTCCCATGGAGCACTGATGATACTTCATTTAACTATTCCTACAGGATAGAGATCAAAAGTCATCACTTGTCTAGAAACTAGGCATCCATTGTCACCAGGTGTCAGAGGTGTTGTTCCAGGGTTTGTCTGTAGTCTCTATAATTTCACCATGTTTGTAGGAGTGCCGACAGTGTCACTGATGAAAAATAAATATTTATAAAATGCAGTAGAAGCAAGTCCTACTCACTCATATCTATTTTTACTAAATCTGTTTCTTCTGGTACACAATTGTGCTTCTTAGTTTCTAAAAATAATACCCCTTCTAACAACAAAATAATTTGATAGATGAGTCTATAACCCCTGTATTTGAAAGTACCAAGTACTTCTTTACTGAGAGAGGAAATGAGTTTGGTGTGTGTTGTAATTGTGGATTGTAAGTGCTTTGGTCCTCAAGGCTAAGTTTTACAAGATGCTTGGTTTGGAGGAACCTTTCTTCTCAGTATTACTGCTACGTTACTTTTTAAGTATCATTCTAATTTTTAAATCTACATACTAGTCTGGTCATAAGGTTGCAGTTTTATATCATGTCTTAGAAGACTCTCACCCAAACTGACTTGTTATAGTTGCTGCTTTTAAGGATGGCTACTGCTGTGCTCTTAATGGACAGAGATTAAATTAATTTTCTTGTTTGTTGGCCACTAAGAGGTTTACATAATTATAGAGGGATTTAGTAGCAATCTACATACTAGTCTAAAATGTTTACTGAGTAATATGTTAAAGGGTTGAACAGTATTTTGAAAATTTTGCTCATCTTGATAGATACTCAGCCTAAATTTTCCTAGTACGTCTGCCTGTAGAGGAAGTAAAGAGCACGGAATATGTCTGTGTACTGTGTTAAATAGTTGTCTTCCTCAGAGGGTAACAAGTCCTTGTGTAGGCAGTAGGTGCCGTGTAGGCATCTTTTTAAAAGGGGAAGGGAACACTGAAGTTTTACAAGCATTTATACACATAACATACAAATAGACAGCTTTTTCTATTAAGGGCATGGCTTGATTTCTTACTCCTCCTTTTTCGTTTTTTCTTTTGGCAGTACCTGTCTCAGTGGATTCACTTAGGTGTGAACCAGTGGCCAAGCAGCCTTTCCTGATGCTGAAGTGGAGATGTCCTTTTGGTAACAACTCTGGCTTCAGAATTAAAATATCTAATACTTCAGAGGAAGAATTTCCTCCACGCTGCACAGTCGAAGGCTTGGAGCAAACCTTCCAAACAGCACATTTAAATTTTTTCAGCACCTATAATGTTACTATCATAACTCTTACAAATGGTCCTGAAAGCTCTCCAGTGGATGAGTTGTGTCACACCAGCATTACTGGTAAGTATTAAGATGTGAGAATGAAAGATACTTGTAGGACAAAAAAATTAACTTCGTGATTGCAGAATACCAGACTTGATAGGCCCTACATTATCAGCCTGCAGATTATGAATAAAACACTACATTAATTCATAGTCTAATGTGGTCCACAATAAATATGCATTCTGTGAACAGTGTTGGTTATCACAGCCTTTTCTTGTTTGGAAAACTTTTATCAGTGCTTAATGTACTAAAAAATATTTTTGTTGACAGACCCACCTCCTCCAACCGAAGTTCCTTCAGTCAAGGCCGTCAGTCACAGCTCGTTGTCTGTCGAATTCTCTGATTTTGATTCACTGAATGGTCCATTAGAAGCCTATGCAGTAATGATTACAACAGAAGATCAAAGTAAGATGTTCATGATATTATTGTGTTCACCAGACAGCATTATGTTTTACACTCTAAATAGGTGTTAAACAGGTAAAGAAGAAGCAGATGCAGAATTTTCAATCACTTTTCAGAAATTGTGAGGCAAATACCTTTCTTGCTTGAAGTCAGGTCACTCCTTGTTTTCAGAAGGTGCCTGCTTTCACTCAGTTTTTTCCTGCCTGATTATCTTTGTACATAAATCTCATATGTATTGCCCTTCTGCTGTTGCTGCCTTGATTTGCCAGTGATGCCCTTCTCCAAGGTTGTGTAGTTGTGTAGTTTTCTTTCCCCACAGAATAATTTTCAGAGCAGCTAATAGAAGTAGCTTTGGAATATGGAATTTTTTCCCCCTTCCTTCTTGAGCTGAAAGATGCCTGCAGTAAGGTCTTAAAAGGAGAAGAGCTTTTTTCCATGATTTTGCTCAAAACACTTTAACTAAGAGAGATGGGATGTGGGTGGAAGGCTTAAATATCATTGACAGCATTAATGGAAGTTAAATGCCATGGAAAACTAGAGGGAAGTGTATCAGACTTGTCTATTTAAAGCATCAGAACTGAGAAATGTCTCTGATAGGTGAATGTCTAGTCATAAATCATTAAAATAAGGAACCTAGTTTTGCAGCATAGGTTCCACTTGAACAACTATTCATTTTTGCCAGTGCACTGGAGGAATAAGGCACCTGGTGGGGACAGTTTCTGCTAAGTGGGAGTTGACAGTCATGCTTCTCCTTTGTTACAGCACTGGAAATTAATTTTGCAGAATTTTGGTTGATCTCCCTTCAGTGGTTTTCCATGCAATATACATCCAAGAAATGCATGTTTGTGTGCATATATATGTATATATATATATATATTTTTTTTTTGCATCACATCAGTGCAGAAAATTCCTATTTTTCACATGCCTACTCAGCTGCCCCAGAATGCTGATTTGAATGCCAGTTTCTTGCATGCAGCTCTGCTTGTAACTTCAGCCAGTCCTGGTTAGTCACGAGGAGATTTGGTGTATTTTTCTGTGTGGTTTGGATTGGAAGGTGTTCAAGGAGGACTTGTAGGATGTGACTGAGAGAAATAAGGGAGAAAGTTTGCCCACATTTGTAGTATAGAGTGAGTGCTTTGATGAGAACAGAAGACAGCCTTACAGCCAAGCATCTCTTCAGCTTTATTGTTGAAAGAGCACAAATATTTTTGAGATGTTTCTCTGTTCTAAACCAGTCATGGTTGCCTTTAGGATAGACAGAGGGGACTTTATTCTGTTGTGTGAGAAATGGTGTCTAAGGCTGTTTGAAATGTCATAAGGTGGTATTCAAGGCATCTACAAGGAGCTACAGGTATAACCAGGGATGTACATCCTGTTGGAATGGGAACTAAGGGTAAGACAGGTAGTATTGAACACCCATTTCTAGGCAGCTGAGCTAATTGCATCCTCATCTGTTTTTAATGAGATGGAGTTAGTGCTTTAGAAGAGTTGTTGTGCGTCCTGCAGCGTTACAGTTGAGGAGAGCTTTGCTGCTGGTGGTAGATCACCCCTTGTCTGCACAGCTCTAGAAAACTTAACAGAGCTTTTCCACTTTCCAGAGCTTCCTCCAAGGCTTGTCCTTTTTAAAGGTGAATTCAATACTATACCCCCTTTTAGAAGGACCTTTTAGCTTTGTAAAGGCAGTCAGTAGAGAGCAAACTTCTCTCAAATAAGTGAGATTCTTCGTCCTCCCTCGACACTGGGAAGATTTATCAGTTGGCTTGCCCTTGGAGTTGTTGGGACAACTGGTAAGTTGAGTTTGTTTATTACCTCTTAGTGTGCCTAAGAGGTAATAAACAAATAAACATGTGCCTCAACTGTATTATTGCCTCAAGGTTCTAGGGTTCATCTGGTATAAGAACAGACATGGTAAAGTGGTGCTGTTCTGCAAATGATGGTCACCTCTTACTGTGGCAGCCTGTTCTTAATCTTCTGAAGGGGAAACTGTTCTGACCATTGTTTTGTCCACTGCTTGTCTATGTCAAGGAAAGGCAGAAGTTACTTCTTTCATCTCTTACAGTTTAGGTGTGAGCCTTCTTGTAGGACATAACAAGGAACAAGAACAGGACAAGTTTAGTGTCACCCTGAATGAGGTCTGATGGCTGTTTGGGTAGCACAAATACCGATGGGTTTTTTCTACACCATTTGCATTTTACTCTCTACGTACAAGAATTGATAGAACACATATGGATATAGCTGACTTGGTTGGTGAAGTCTGTCCATGAGAATGCCTGGTTCCAACACTCGTACCTTTATTCAGAAGCTCTGCTATACGTGGTAGAAGTAAAACCAATAGCAAGTTAAAACAAATAACACTGGGGAGAGGTGATGCAGTAGATTGCACTGCAGAAGAAGAGGTTTCTGAAACTATCTGTTGCTCTCAGCCTTTTATTTCAGGCAGTACTTGTGGAGGAATGACAACTGGGGTTAATATGACCATGTCAGCCACTATGTCAGTTGATACAAAACCAGTGAATGAATTGTATCTATGTTCTTGTTTTTTCCTGAAGGTTTGGAGTCTTTGAAGTCTAAATTGAACAATACATACAAAGATTTCAAGCAGAAGAAGACATCTGCCTATGTTACATATGTCATAAAAACAGAGCAGGCAGAATCACAATCTTCCCATTCTCAGAATGGTAAAAAAATCATTAATGTAGGCAAGGGAAACACGATGTATGGCTATGAAAATGGACCATTGATCCCTCTTCGTTCATACAGGTATTTATTTCAAGCCACTCTTTTGTTAAGTTTCCTGCTGTTGAAATTTAGAAGATCATCTAATGGAAAGATTACAGATCTTGCCAAAGGCTGTTAAAACCCTGTAATGTACCTGTTTTGGTTTTTTTTTTTTCTTATTCCTTCCTTTTCAACAGGGCATGTGTTGCAGGTTTCACTAATATAACCTTTATGGCTGACGTGATTAAGGGAGAAGACAGTTATGTATCATTTTCACCCTGTTCTGAACCGGTTTTACTACCCCAGGATCCAGGTATAGTTAATGTCAAATATAGGACTGGCGGCTTGGCACATACACAGCGTGTGGAGATTCCTTAATTATGGCAAGTTTCATAATATCAAAACACCTGTTGGTTTCTCTGTATGAACTGTTTCTTTCTAGCTTTGTAGTGGCACTGCTCTGTAAATTCATACCTTGCTAGTTCTGCAGGTGATCCCTTTTTTCCATGTAAGATTCCATGGCAGGCGTAGCCAAAAATCCATGGCCTGCTGAAAGGAATTGGAGGACACAGTGAGACTTTGGTATAGCAACAAGTAGCAAATAGCAACTGATGTTCTCACACTTCTATTAAACTAGAAGCAGGTGTATTGAAATGCAGATACTGGTCCTTTGGTCCCAATTTTATATTAGTTTAACATTCTCTGGTTATAATTCCCTACTGGTACTGCCAAAAGACAGTAAAGACAAGATTTTTTTTTTTCAGTAGAGTGCAGCATGCTTGGTTAGTCACTAGCAAGGTTCTGCTGTAGCATGTTGTTTCAGTTAGAAGAGGAAAATGAGTAATACTTTTTCTCTTTTATCAGGTGTTATTGCTGGAGTGGTTATTGGATGCCTCTTGGCTATCTTTGCTGTAGTCGCTATAGGGGGGTTTATATTCTGGAGAAGGAGAAGGTAATGTGTGTTTGTTGTTGCATTGGTTGTGTTTCACTTTCGTATCTTCCTCCTAAAAAGGGCTCTCTCTGTCATGATACATGGCTGTTAAGACACTTTAAGATATGTTGTATTAAAATGTTGTGTGTATGCTACAGATTAGAGTTGAAGTATCAAACCACTTGTTTAATAACTTTGTTTAAGCCCATAGTTACAAACTAATGAGTTGGGAAGAGCTAAACAAAATAAATATTAAATCATAGAACAGAATTATGGAATCATAGAATGGCTTGGGTTGGAAAGGGACCTTCAAGATCATCTAGTTCCAACCCCCCTGCCGTGGGCAGGGACATCTCCCATTAGACCAGGTTGCTCAGAGCTTCATCCAATCTGGCCTTGAACACAGCCAGGTGTGGGGCATCCACAGCTTCTCTGGGCAACTTGTGCCAGTGCCTCATCATTCATGAGTAGTGATGCAGTCATTCAGTCACAAGTGAGCTAACATCTCAGATTATTGTGCTAAAAGTAATTGGGTGTAATTATACCTTGGATGGTTTGATTTTAAATTATCCATCAGTCACTTTTTTTAACTGCTTGATGGCCTGTCACATGAAACTTCTATTCTGGAATTTCCAGAAGCTGATGAGTTTGAGCTGGTGTCTCAGTTTCCAATCTTGTTCAAATAATCTGGGATGTAAGAGTGCACAAAGACTTTTTTATGCTTCTGACCATGTAGTATTTCCTTTCTGTGGAGTTAGCTGTAGGGCCCTTAGGCCAGTTTTCTTAGCTGCTTTGATTAACTGTTGTTATTTTTACAATTGTGTCCAATAGCTGTGTATAACCATGGGAAGATCTTCCTTTAAAGCTGGAAACATTTCTTTTCATTCAGCTACCACTGAATGGCAGACACATTGCTGTTGAACACTTCCTATAGGGATTCTGGGATTAGCAGCAGTTCTCCTGAGATATCAGCTAGTGGTACCGATCCCTCAGGTGTACATCTTCCACCAAAATATGTGTTTTGTGTCTAGGCTTTATGCTCTGGTTCCAACAGGAAGAAGCAGTCCCATTGCACAACATCACCAAAAGAAGGATGTAGGTTTTTTGTTGTGTTTCTTTGGGGTTCTTTGTTTTTAATTCCACGTGTAAAAGTTTGCCTCAGAAGTTTGGGGTTTTGTTTTATTTTCACAGAATGAGATGCTTTAAAAGAAGTTGTTCTCAACAGGCACAGGAAATAGATAAGAAATCTCATATAAATTCTGTTCAATTCTACTGTGAACCTATTGTTTTGTTTTCTTTCACCTTTACAGGAAAGATAAAAGAAATACTGAAGTGTCCTTTTCTCCAATTAAGTAAGTCTGTATCTTTTTTCATGGTGTTTTCTGAGCTCAAGTGATATTTGCAAAAAATTACTCAGAACTCAGATACTTGTTTTCTGTGCAGTTTTATAGAGAATTTTGAAAAACTAATTCCTTGTGGAACTGAAAGATGCCAGCATACAGACTAAAAATAATCATATTGGTTGAGACTTCTAGAGCCACCACAGGGATTTGTGTGTTCACTTCATGAATCACTATTAGACACACAAATACTCCACATGGTTTTGAAAAACATGATGTTTGAATGAAGCACTGGCTTCGTGCACATTGAGGGAACAATCCAAATTGTTGATAAAATGCAAAAAGGCAAAGTATATATACTGTGACCTGAATTTTTCTTTTTTTAATGACTACTTTGTGCTGAGCCATTCATCCAGATAGTGTTGTGATTGTAAATGCTGGCCCATGGAGGGAGTTACCACAATGTAGTGGAAGTCACAGGCACTGCAAATGAATCGTGTTATTGGCTCTGGCACCAATTTTTGTGCTGGTGTAAAGCCATGGCCAGGACACCCCATGGAACCCCACCTCTGTAGACTTTGGTGGTTGGCATGAAATATGCCAAGGAATGGGGTCAATCCAGTGGGAGTAAGCAACTGACTGACACCTTGTATGATGTTCTTCTCCTAAAGGATGCATAGTTCTCTCCTTGATTTAACAGAGCAGTTAAATGCTATGCTTGATACCCTTGTCCCTTTTAAATGCACCATTTTGTGGCAGCAACTAACAGTCATGCTTTCAGTCTTAGATTTACATAATGAAAAATACAGCTGCATGTGTCTAATCAGCCTTTTTTTCTTCCCCTCACCCTCTCCTGAAGAATCAAGAAGTAAGTAAAGCATACTTTCTAACACATTAACTGAATTAATTCATGGCTTATTTACCTAACACCAGTTGCTGATACATGACTTTTTTCATTTTAGATCAAAAATGATTAAAGTGGAGAACTTTGAGTCATACTTTAAGAAGCAGCAAGCTGACTCCAACTGTGGTTTTGCTGAAGAGTATGAGGTATGTGCCCTCAGTGGAGAGAGAGCTTCCTGACAAATATTTTTGGAAAGACAAATCATCTTTCCTATGGAGTGTGCACAAGGCTTACTGAAAGAGAAGAGAAGGGTCCTTTTTTATAGAGATGATTAAGCTGTATGTATAGCCTTCCCTTCCCTTATCCAAATTTAGTTGAAGTGCATGATAAATACTTCCTACCCTGTATTATTATCTCGGACTGTGGGCTTGTAGCATGGCCAGTTTGTCAGAGCTCTCACCAGAGAAATCTTTGCCCTAGTCATATACAGATTTAGCCTGGAGGACACTATATAATTTCTCTGCTCTTCAGTTTTCTTATCTTGGGTTGCTTTGGGGGTTTTTATACATATGAAGACAGGTCTGTTGCTAATCTCACTGACTTCTTTAGTGTTTGGGTGTGATTTGCAAACCACACCTGTGAAGCTTAGAGAAACGGCAACTATGATTTGCTTACTGACCATGAGAGTTTTTCTATGAAATGTGCTAAAGCTCAATTGTTGTAAGGAACAAAGGGCAGGAAGGAAGGATTCTGTGTTGTCATGTCTGCTGTTAAAGAATCTCATTCTGTTTCTCATCTCCTGAGAGCTATTAATTGACTTTCTTATTTAGATTCTGTCTCTTTGTACTTCACAGGCTGGTACTCCACCTTACCTTCCTCTCAGATTTTTGCTTCCTCCAGTTGGTTCATGATGTGTTTGCTCCTCTCTCCCTGTAATGTCTGCAGAGCTTATGCAGTAGTTCCCTGCCTTGGGGACAGAAGGACCTGGTATTGATATCAGTGTCTGTTTCCACAAAACTATTTCCAGGCTTTTAAAGTCCATCTGTGGGTTTTAAACATGCTGCTATTCCTACATTTTGTATTAATCCCTTCTCTAAAAGAAGTGCCAGTGTCACCTCCCACTCTGTAATAAGATGATTTTTATTGACATTTATCCCAGTTTAACATGCCTGCTTTTACAGCACAGGACACAAACTTTTCTGTTTCTCATGTTTCTGTATGGTTGCTAAAGCTGGACCACGTGCTCATAAATCCTCTTTTTATTGTAGGAACTCAAGTCTGCTGGTGTTCATCAGCCCAAATTTGCTGCTGAACTTCCTGAGAACAGGGGGAAAAATAGATACAACAATGTCTTACCATGTGAGTTATTCTCTTTGGGTTTGCATCTTCTACTGGTTGAGTTTTTAAGTGAAAACCATTGGGTTTGGCTAGTCTGGCTTTAATAGTACCCAGAGGTTTCAAATACCATTTTCCAAATGAATGAATTTGGGCTGCTGCTTTCCCAACCTCACTGTATAAGCAAAGCTGAAAGAGCCTTCCCTCAAGGATATTTCCTCAGAAACCTTCTTTAAAGGATTTTCCCTTAACTAAAGAACTTTAATTTTCCATTTGTGAGAAATGTGCAGTCCAGGTTGAAAACACAAGAGGATAACAGTTGACCACAGACAAATAAATGTGCAGAGCTATGAGAAATGTTAAGACCCTGCTGGCCAGCTTTGCAGATGAAGTAAGAGTTTAAGCCCTGTCAAGCTGCATCCCAGTGTTAGCAGAGAGTCAGAAGTAATTGAAAAGTGAACAGTGACAGGTACTTAAGGATGCTTTGGAGGAAAATATCAGCTGCCGTGGCAGCAGAAGACAAATCACTTTTTTTTAATCCAGCAATTAAAACTGTAGTAAATTTGGATTAAAAATATATAAATTGGCAATACCAAACCATATTTAACCAAACCAAAATAATCTATGTTTTTTGAGTGTTTATCCTGGCCACTCCTTTTTCTGAAGGCTACTGCTATTTATGATTCCAAAGGTTAAATTCTTATTCTTAAAATGCACATTGAACACTTTTTATTTAGAAACCGTGCATTAGATAAACAATATTTTGCTGAAAGGTTCCAGTTTGAAAATTCATGATTGTCTTTTCCTTTTTGTTTTCTGCAGATGATATTTCTCGTGTTAAGCTTTCAAATCAAAGCTCTGGAACTGGTGATTATATTAATGCAAACTATATGCCTGTAAGTTACTCCATTAGCTGAAATGAAATATGATGTGTATTTTTCTGATGTAAGCATAAGGGCTCATAATGATGTTTAAAATCAGCTTTTACTTCTCACTGATGTTGTGTATATATATACACATTTATTTTGTTCTTTTCTTCTTAGGGCTATAATTCAAAGAAGGCATTCATTGCTGCACAGGGTCCATTACCCAATACTATAGAGGACTTCTGGCAAATGATTTGGGAAAAAAATATCTACTCTATTGTTATGTTGACAAAATGTGTGGAACAAGCCCGGGTATGTTGTTATCAATACTCAATTATCTCTTGAAGGCAGCTGCATCTCTTCTAATTTTGTTGTTACCTTAGTGGTTTTGGAGGCTGGCCACAGTCTTTTAACAACCATCCTCTTGGTGGAGGACTGTTTTCTAAATTAAAAAAGCACTTTTTTTTTTTTTTTAACTTATTTTTTATATCTGCTGACTACCAGAATAGATTGTCTCAGGAGGGTTGTGGAATCACTGTCATTAAGGGTGGGTTATTCTCTCTAAAGAATGATTTTGGTAGAGCTTCTCTTGCCTTGGAATAGCCCTTGAGAAGGGTGACGTGCTTTCTATCCCTGCTTCAGGTGGTGTGTTATTTTAAAGTGAGTTGTTTCTTTGCTGTGTGTGATGTATCTAACTTTGTAACTCTGTCCTTAGACAAAATGTGAGCAGTACTGGCCAGACAAACAACCCAAGAGCTATGGTGACATTATCGTGACAATGGTCTCAGAAGTTGTCCTTCCAGAATGGACAATAAGGGACTTCACTGTAGAAAAGGTAAGGACTGCCTTGATCGTTAGTGTGTAAATAACCTTGTGCTTATGCAGATACCTGTATTATTTTCTGGACTGAACCGTTAGCCCCATCAACAAACACAATGCAGTAGAGATGAGCTTGGAGTACAGTAAAAGTACAAGGAAAATTGTTTCAAAGTGTTCTATTCCACCGCAGAAGGAAGAGGGGAAGTGGAATATCGTTGGTCAAATCTCTGCGCAGTTTGTAACACGCATCTTTGATGAAGCTGAGCTTGGCCCAGTACATGTGTCAGGAAGTTGAACTGTTACTGCTCTGAAGCCACTTTTCATTGTCCTTTTTTTTGGGTTTTTTAAATGTCTATTCCTGCAGTCCAACACCCCCGAGAGCCACACGGTGCGCCAGTTCCACTTCACCTCCTGGCCGGATCACGGCGTGCCAGAGACAACAGACCTTCTCATCAACTTCAGGCACCTTGTTCATGAGTACAACAGCCAGAATCCAATGGACTCTCCTACTCTGGTGCACTGCAGGTAGGAAGAAGGTGTTTCTGTTAGACACACTTTTGCCTTGTGGTTTTTTTACAGTCAATTCCATTTCAATGGTATTAAAACCAAAGTAAGTCTCTCTGTGTAAGGACATGGGCTATTTACCTTGCCAAATTAAAACCTTTGCCGGGTGCTTCAGAAACTAGCAGTGCTGTGTAGGTAGCAAAGGAAGGGATACAAAATGTCCTAAGAACAGAGCATCTCTCCTAGCGTGGAAAACTGAGCTGGAAAAGATGTCCTTTCAAGAGCTTGTATATGTAATCCTGTGCACGAGCAAGGCTGAGAAGCCCCTCTTGGTGGTGATAAGAGCCACCCCGCTGCGCTGCCAAGACAATTACCCATGCTGCTGAAGTAGCAGGAGGCATCATCCTGGCTTCCCTGGCTTTTTGTCAGGCCAGCAGTGAGCAGGTGGTTGAGAGGAAGCACAAGCAGCCTGTCCGTGTCGTTGCAGCGCTGGCGTCGGGAGGACGGGGACGTTCATCGCCATCGACCGGCTGATCCAGCAGATGGAGATGGAGAACACCGTGGACGTGTACGGAGTGGTGTACGACCTCCGCATGCACCGACCCCTCATGGTGCAGACTGAGGTGAGGCTCTGCCATGCAGCAGCACGTCCCTCAGATGTGCATAATCATCCAGTTGCAGCTCTGAGTTAAAGGACAATAAGATATTAAGGAGTTAGAATTGCTCTTCATTTAACTTCCCTCCTTCCTGCCTCATCTCTTCCCCACAAAAGTAGTTGCAGCCAGGGACCATGGAACATCCAAGCAATGTCTTTACAGAGTACTTCGTAGGACTGGCATTTGCAGCTGGAAGGAATCAAATCCTGAAGCAGACTTTTTTGCAGACGGGTTTTACCCATGGGGATTTTATCCTTCAGCTGTGAGTCAGAATTATCTGGAGTCAAGTGGTCTCGGTGTGTATCTTTGCTTTTGTGTTCTGCAGGAGTATAACTATTCCTATGGAAATTGCCACTTTGATCCAGAAAGGTGTATGGACTATCTCAAGCTGATTTGAAAAAGGCTGTAAAATCTCCATCATGAAAGTCTTCTTGGATAGTGTTAGGCATGACAGATCCTAGTTCTAGGCAGCAAAACTTGATCCTAGTTTTTTTATTGGGGGGGTTGATCAGATTACATCATGAGGTCCTTTCCAGCTCTATCTTCTCATAAACTATACATATAAGTTCTAAACCAAGCATTGTGATAACACTCAGTGCAGTGCCCAAACCTATATTCAGAAGCAGAATTACTTCCAAAATCAGGTGTTCTTTAGAAATGTATTTCCTTCTCTCTTTCTCCATCAGGACCAGTACGTCTTCCTAAACCAGTGTGTCATGGATATCATTAAATCCCAGAGAGAGAGGAAAACTGACCTGATCTACCAAAACGTGACAGCAATGGCAATCTATGAAAACTTCACACCTGGGCCAGCCTTTGGGAAGGCCAATGGCTACCACACATAGTCCAGAAGGAACCCAATGCCTCCAGGAGGTGTTACCTGCCCAGAGCCAAGGGAGGTGTCTGACTCCTGTTTTCTGGGATTGTGTGCAGTGTCTCATGTCTGGCTTCTCCAGTTCTGTCTGCATTCAAAGGTGTGATCTACAGGAGGAAAAACACGATGCTGGCAGGACCTGCAGACTGATGTTAAAAAAACCCAGACAACAGAACCGAAGCAAAACTTTTTAAAGTTAACAGAGGAATCTTGTTTTTTCTTGGGAATTTAACAGTACTGATAGACAAAATAGTATTTGCAGTATGAACAGTGAACTAGAATTTAAATATTAAAATAATAACACAAGCTTTTTATTACAATTTTATATGATTTCATATACAGACACCGGGCTAGTGGGCTGTTTTGATATATTTAATTATAAGTTTCAGGAACATATTTTATCTACTGTATCTGGTTACTTAGTTAATAGATATGTGCCTCTGTGATCTATTTTTTTTTCTGTGTTCCTTTTTATTTAAAAAAGGAGTACAAATGGCTCCTTCAAACGGACATTTATATTTGGAAATTGTGCCTTTTCTAGTTGATACTCTAGGAAAAAAAAAGAAAACAGCAGAGATTTTATTTTTGTACTGAAACTCTTAATGAGAACACAGATTTTTAAATAAGGCTTATGTCAAACTTAACTGTAGTTGCACTGTTGGCAGGACTCTCCAGAAGTTTGGAGGTGAGTTTTGTTCTTGCATTTCACCACAAATATCCCCTGCCTTAATGTTTCGGTGCCTCTGCCAGAGGAAAAGGAGTGTGGTCTGTCACTCCGAGCTTTAACTGTAGTTAAAAACAGAGCAAGTGAATCTGTGAATGTGTGTGCAGGGGGGGCGTGTGGGGGTGTGGATGAAGGACAGAATAGCTCCTCCCTGTTCCTGGCTGATACTCCTGTTTTGATACAATTTATAATGAACTATTTCAAGGTGCAATATATGATTTATTGAATAATGCTCACTCTAATAGAGTTTTTCTCAGGTTGGTGTCTTTTTATCGTTGTTGTTTTTCCTCAAATATATAAATCTGTGAAAATGCTGAAGCTAAGGTTCCAAGTGTTCAAGCACTCCCAAACGGATCAACTGGCTTTACTGTTTCTACCAAAAGAAGTTGCACAAAATTCTGCTGTAAAGACAAATTTCTTGGTTGTTTTAGCCATTCAAAACTGAGACACATCTTACCTGCCTGCATCTCACTGATCCAGTGTAATTATTTTGTAATTATTTGCAATATACTGCTGCTTTTGTTTTGACTGGTCCTTTGAGAAACTGAAGGAACATGCAGAAGTCCCCCGTTTGCTGATTTCACAAGTCAAGGATCAGATTGGATTTATTTTGCTGGTACATAACTGTTAGACTTAGGGAGGCATTACCAATGAAGGACTTAGTTAGCTTGGGGTGAGGGGAGGGTGTGTTTTTTGGTCTTTGGATTGTTGCACTTGTTGCATTGCAGTTGGATATAAGTTTTATGAATAATGCTATAGAATAGCTATAAAGCAGGGAAAAGAAATCTTATGAAGGTTTAATAACCAGAGTCCCTGGAATTCTGCTGCTTTTTTTTTTGTCATTGTTTGGGGGGGGATGTTCTTTGTTTTAGTAGAGTTGTCATAAAAAGCTGCAAATGCTAGAAGTATATGTGGCTTTACAGTGGAACCTGGCAACCTCACAGGATCCAGTATCAGCTGAAGGAGAACATAGGAATTCCTGGTGCACAACTGTAACTCTGCAAATATTCTGAGGAAGTTTTGACAACCCAGTGTGAAACTGTGGTGTGCTGTGTGAGCAAAACTGGAGGACAAACCACAGTGCACTTTCAGTTGTTAGGTTTTGGGGTTTGTTTTTGTTGCTTTTTTTTGTTTTGGTTTTTCTTGGTTTTTTTATAGCAGCCACTTGTGGGTTCTTGATTATAATTTTGTTTCTCTTTCTCTGGAAATACTTCAAAAAACCCTCATCATGAGGTTCATGATCCTGACCACCTCCATCCAAACTGGCAGCCCACAAAGTGGATCTCTCATTTGCATTCTTCCTAAGCTGCTGTCAGATGACAAAGATAAACCACTTGCACCAAACAGAACCATTCCAAAGGAACTGGGAGGGAGGAAAGTCTGCCCTTCACAGTCATGTTATTTTCTTTAACTCTCTTACTCTTTTAATTACTGCACATCTGTGCAGGGCACAGAGCCAGTATTTGTTATTCCAGGTCTCCCAAGAACTTGCTGCCTTAGGGTGGCAAGTGCTTTTTTGCTTGAGAAGGCCCTTGTTTTGTATAGCATAGAGGAGAGGGAGATGAGTCTTCCATGCTAGATGATGTTGTTTCTATTCTGTGGCAGCAGAACATCAGAAAATGGGCTAGGACAGTATGTGTTTCTGCCTAATCACTGCCCAGATCCTCTTACAGAAAACAAATGGATCTGTCCCATTATTTTGGTGTTGGAAGCAGGCATCAAGTTCTCACATGTGCCATCATCTCATGAGTATCCGTTTTTGAAGAACTGTATGCAGGTTTTTTGGTTGTTTTTTTTTCCAAAACAGACGTGTTGTGAGAAGGGACTGAAGGCTGAAGTAAATGACCTCTTGATTCTGTGTATGGGTGGAAAAAGTTGGTAAGGCTTAAACTGTTGGGCATAGTGTCAGTGTGAGTAAGTAGGACATTCCTTATAGGATGTCTCTGCAGGAAAAGGACTACAGGTAATGCTCCACTACCTTGTGGATCTGTCTTGCACAAGATGAATTCCTGCAAATGTCTTCTCCCTGCCCACTGATGTTCTCTGTGTTATAATTGCTGAGATCTGTCTCTTTGGTCAGTGTTTTTCTCTCACTGTTGCTTATTTAAAGCTGTCCACTGAAAGCTCCACTGTGTGACAATTGCACCTGTTGCATTTCTGTTTTACTCTTTCTTCCCATTTGGGGCCTGCTTAAGAAGGGAAAAGTTGATGTGTTTCAAATAAGTGACTGTTGAATATCTTGAAATGATGTACAAATTTTATTGTTTCCATATTTGTTGTACAGGAAATTTCAGTACATGTCTGTAATATTTTTAATGGTTTGATTTCTTCTTAAAAATATAAAAATAACAATTAAAAAGCATCATCCTAGAGCACTTTTGGTCTTATTTTTCCTTTGTTGGGATTTTCTTTTGAATAAAATTAATTTGTTAAAATCCCCATTTCATTTAGAATGGCTTTATAAATGGAAAGTGGGCTCCCATTCTGTGGGGTGGCGCTTGAGTCAGTTGTGTGCTGCAGTCTCTGGAGCTCCCTGGGACAGTGTTAGTCTGTATTCAGACTTCCCTGGCAGCCCGTGGGTCTGAGGTTAATGTGTCCTGGCAGTTGGTAGCTTCTCTAAATGAAGAGCTTGATACCAGGTAAAGAAACAGGACCACTGTCCAAGGTCCATCAAAGATTTCCATTTGTGGAAATAGCCTTGGGGGAGGACCAGTGTTTCTATGACCTGTTTGCTTTCAGAGAAACAAGAGTGAGGACTTTTCATCTCTTGAAGACATTGTGTTGTCTGGAGGTGGTGATAGAAGGGGATGCAGAAATATCTTCGTAGTGTTATAGCTGGCTGCTGAATTACAGATCACCTGTCTGTAGATGCATAGAAAATTATCTCAGTCAAGTGCCTTTCTCCTAAAATTCTTATTTGCCGTTCCTGGCTGCCATCTGAATCACTCCTGAGGAGGATCACATGCCTGGAGGGTGATACTGGCACTCAGCAGTCTCCAGTTCATCACAGGGTGCTTACACTAAACTAAAATCTTGTGATCCTCTGTGGCAACTGCTGTGTTTTCTGAAATGACTGCTTAGTGAGATGGGAAGAGCCAAGTGTGATTGTCTTGTCATTGTTCAGTGGGATCATGTGCCAGCCACATGATGGTGGTCTTATTCTTGTGATACTAGAATTTCAGGAAAACCAGCTGTTCTGGCTGCCATTTGGAGCCTTAGTCTGTTTGCATGGGTAGAGCTGAACCTCAATATCTGGAAATCACGTTCTGTACCTGGTCTTGTCATGTATTAACTTTACTGCCTTGGAGATGAAAGAGATGGAGGTCAGAGAGGAGAGGATGTAATGTTTCTGTCCTGTTCTTGGCTTGATAAATGGGATGTACTGATGCTGCTTGTACATGTCCTTCCTGGCTGGGTGTTATCAGACAGCAGACAGAGTTTAGAGATAAACGTGTGGGTGATTTTGTGGAAGAGGGTCAGAAATGGGGCTTTGGGAGGGAAAACGCCTGAAAACTGCACAGTGTGCTATGCTGAAGCAAAAAGAAAAAGCCAAAGTCTTAACAGCTCCTGGGTGTTCTGGGTAAAAACTAATTAAAAAATGCAGATGCAATCACTATGGTCAAGGGCTGGAATGAGAGGCAAGTGAAGATTAACAGTTTATTTGCTTCTGAGGTGGGCAAGTACAGTGTTCTCCACTTCTGTGCTCACCAGAGAAGTTACTGCACTTCTTTCTTCTTTTACTGTGGCACTGCTTCAGAGAGTCCCTTTCAGCTCCTCACGTAAGAGCTGGTGGTGTTGAAAGACCCCTGCCTGCAAACTGTTCCATTTTCAGCACTTTGCAGAAGTGTTCTTGATGTTGGTGCCAAACAGTGCCTCTCTCCAGTCTTGTGTTTTGTTCCATGTTTGTTACCCTTGCACTCTGCAGACCCCTTGCCTGTGCCACCTCCTGCCTGCAAGGACAGAGGAGGCAAATGAAGCAGAAAACCTGAGTTGGAAGCACCAGGAGGAGCCTGGCATTCCTGCCACCATTGTTGGCTGGAGGGAAGGAGCTGTTAGTACATCTCATGTGGGGGAGAAGCTGGGAGCCCTTCTCAAGCTGTTTCTTACATCTGAAGCAAAGATCATGAATCTAGGCCTGTTCTTCTTAGTCCGTTACTTAGCAGAGCCCCGTTTATTCACTGAAGATGCTTTCCCTGGGTTTATTTAATTTTAAATTAATATACATAATTTCCTGACAGCCAGAAGCAAAGCTAGCAAATTATCCTCTAGTTTGATCCCAAGTAAGTTGCTTGAATTCACATTTTATCTCCAACTTTCCAAGTAATCAGGGAGAAACCAGATTGTTTGAAGCAATGTTCCAAATATAGCGCTGATGTCTCATGGGCGTTCTTGGTATGTTAATAATGCTGACAAGATTTCTAGGACCACATAGGAGCTGGGTGCTCAGTATGTGAGGGACAGAGAGCTCTTCACACATTGTACCAGGCTGCTGCCCTTGTTTCACTGCAGGGCAGGATGGACAGGCAATCATAGGGTCCTCTCTAAGGGATTTCTGGACTTGTTTTATTTTTTTGTCTGGCAGATTTTTGATGTGGTGCTTCCAGAGTCAGGAATATGCTATCAGAAGGAAAACAGACTTTTTGATAATGGCCTAATGTCAGCTCTAATTAAGGTATGTATCTACCTAAAAGGTGATTGTTGTCACTCCAGAAGGGAAATATATCCTGTTCATTTCTGGTTTAAGCCTCCAGATGGCACATGATACCACTGGTCTTTCCATGGAAAACTTTCCCTGCCAGGCTGCTCCTTTTTCACTTCCTTCCCAGATTTTGGTAACTTCCCTCCACTCCTTGTGCTGTTTCCCCTTCCTTACCCTTGCCCATGTCACTCATTAAGCCCAGGCCACAGTGCCTGTGTACAGCCACCTGCCTGCTCTGCTGGGATGTGTAGGGTGTTGTACACCTGATTAGGTGACTTTTTTTCAGAGACACCTAAGCTCAGCAATAGCCTGATAATGCCAAATAATCCATTTTTACCTCAGGAAGTGCTCTCACGCTTGAGTGTTGCTGATAACTAGGCATTTTCTGATGGTGTGTGTATTCCAAGGTGTAAGGGCTCTTGCTGGGACCAGCCTGGAGCTGGTGGTTCAGCATTACCAGCTGTGTGCTCATTTCCCAGCTTAGCAGTCTGCTCCACAGCTGTTCCCAGCAATAACAGATTTATGGGATTGCAGAACACAGTGCAGATACATCAATAAAGACAGCAAACAATGACGTGGTTGCTTGTACTACTTAATACAAGTAACAGTTAAAAGGCTGTTTCATTTAATGGATCTGTATATATGTGTGTGTGTCTGATACTAAATGTGACTTTTCCCTGCCTTTTTTTTTTACACAGGTCCTTGGGGAGATTTTAAATGTAGCTTTTAAAGCATCTGGCAACATCTGCTGAGTTACTTTGGCTTCCTCTGTCTCCCATTTGAAATACGGTGAGATTTCAATACAAAGCTCTAGTGATAGATACATTTTTTACAAACAAGGCAATAATGGAGATAGGTGTATGAGAGATCTCAATCTTCTGGAACATCTATCTGCAGCTGCCCAGCTGTTTACAAATCCTTCAGCCTTTGAGCAAGGAATAAATCAAACCTGGAAATAACATTTCACATCAGAACTTCCCATGCTTGTGTATGAGCACCAGTCCTGTGGAAGATCTGCTCTGAGCTGAACAGCTCTCAGATGCTGCCTCCTGGCCTGAGTGGTGCTCCCAGTGCTGATGGTGACAGGCCAGGTTGTCATGTGCTCAAGGAAAGCTGAGCTCTGGAGGCCACTTAACAAAATACAGGGAAAGATTTGTGACCAATGTGGATCAGTTAAACCTTTAAACTCATTGTAATTTAATTATAAGCCAGGTCTAAAGCTACTGAATTGGTTTTCTTCTGCATGAAGGTCTCCTAAAATGAGACTAAGATGCCAGAAAATACATTTCATAGTGTTTGCTGCAATCAATATTTTCTTGTGTCAAGCTCACTGGCGTCACATTAGTACAGTCATGTTACTTCTGCTAAGACACTTAATGCTGCCACTTGGTATTTTGAAAATAAGCTTTTCATTTTAGAAAGCATTGCCTTTAAAAAATGCCACTAAATAAACATTTCAAGAGTTCCACCTTAAAAAAATCTTTCTTGGGAATTTCTATCTGTTTTATTTATTCACCATTTGGACATATTTTTAAAGCAATTGAAGATAAAAATGAACATGTCTGTTTCAATCAGGATTTGGGAAAATATTTCATGTTTGTTTCCTAAAATGTGTCTTTTAGTAAAAGGGACTGAAATACTGAGAAGTCCAAAGAAAGCTCTGGTTTCTGTCACATGTGGGACATACTTTTTTTTTTTTTTTTTTTTTAAGCAATATTAAGCGCGCAGTTAAAAAAGGATGGGAAAGAGAATAGGAAATCTGAATGTATACGGATGTCAATCAGTAATATCCTTTTAAACTTTCTGTAGATGGTGTTCTGAGCCATGTAGAACTGAAAGCAAGTTCCCCTAACCCCAACAGCTCTCCTATATGTAGATTTTAGTATTCTATTTGTTGACCTTGTTCAAGATGTGTTTTTTAAACAGTATTCTCTTATCTGATTTATAGATTTGAGTTAAGACCGTATTCTAAAGAGCTGTAGAAAGTGTATGCTCTTTCCTGAGAAGCATTGCACTGAGCCATCCATCACATATATTTAGGTTATTTACTTTCCATTTCACAGACAGAAATTAGATATCTTTTTGCTTTTTATTTTTAATTTCCCCCTCCTCTGGTTACATTATTCTATCGCAATGAAATTTTATAAGTCAGCCTGAGGAAGGCACAATGTTTTTACCAAACCAGAGCCTTACAGCTCTCTCAACATCATTGGCTTTAAATTATATTAGAAGTACATGGAAGTATTATTCTATAAATTATGGACAATTGGTTCCAGATGAAACGTTGTAGTTGCAGTTTATTACATGAAGTGATCAATAGGTTGTAAATGCTTTTACAAGGTAGAATCTGTGAAAACACAACCAGCAGCATGCAGAGGCTGCTCTGTGCACCCAGAAAAAACCCCACAACACTGCAGTTTTTCTTGGGATTGAGCTTTCAGTAGACATTTCAACTTCCAAGGACTTTGCTGTTTGGTTTATTTTGGAAAAGGCAGGGTGGCTCAGGAGGACTCAGGTGGCTGCTTCCTCTGGGCTGAGGACACAGCTGCCAAGGAGGGAAGGACCATTTCCTGATTAGTTTGCCATCAATGATATGGCCAGAGGCAAGAGATAAACACAACCAGCAGCTGAGGCATGAGACAGCAGTGTGGTAACCATGGTCACTTTAATAAGCAGCATTTGCAATTGTCTACCATTTTCCAGACTTCTTAGATACAAAATTTTTAGGAGACATTTGAAGGCAGTTTGGCAAATGGCTCGGAAATAGTTCCTTTCAGCAAAATGGGTGGAGTAGAAATAAAATCAGAGGGCTTTGTAGGAAATTCAACGTTGGTATCATTAATAAACAATCATCTTTGAAATACCCCAAAAAGAATTTGCAAAATGAACTGATGTCTTTGCTAGCAGCTGCGTTGTGGGGAAGGATTGCTTTCCCAAGGCTGGGGGAGGCAGAAAGCACTCTTGCTGTGCTGAGGGGATATGGTGGGGAAAAACCTGTGTGTTCCATTGCAGGTGTATACTGCAAATATTTGCAGAAGTGAAGCTGTGATGCTTCTTCTTGTTTCACACAACAGAGAAGGATAAAGTAAATAATTTCTGCAGAGTTAAATACTTCCATTGCTAAAAATCTAACATCTCAATAACCTGTGACTGTTCCAGAAACTTACAGGCAAACAGCAGGGAGAGATTTGTGTGAAGCCTCTCATCAGGCTCCATGGGAAAGGCATCATGTTCCAAGCTGACAGTGGCCTTTTAACTTTCCTGGTGTGCAAGGAAAATTCTTACATGCTAATAGTCAAATTATGATTTCCCATGATTGAAAGGCAGGAGCTACTAAGCATAACAAAGTGAGTTTTCCCTGCTCACTAGGACATCTGCCAGCACTGTGATCAAATTATGGCTTTCCTTGGCCCACAGTCAGGAGCAAACTGCATATCCTTGATCAAAAGCACAGTCTGCTTGGGTGAAGACACTTTAATTATTGGTGACAAATCTGACAAAAGTCCTTTGAAGTGACAGTCTCAGGATGCCTCAGTGTTGCATACGGGGGAATCAATTGACTGATTACAGCAAGAAATAGCCTCAACAATGAAACTGAAAGAGAAGATGGAGGTCTGAGCTGCACAGAGTCACAGGCAGCAGGTGTGAGGGTGGCCAGGCAAGCGGGACCTGCCGGCGTTAAGGACTGTGGGTGGGAGATGAGACGTTTGGGGTAGATCAGTTGCCATAGGTTGTGTCTGGCTTTATGACCTGATTCTTGCTATGCAAAAGCAGCAGAGGGGCCAGCCCAAGAAGTTGCAGAGGATAGAGCAGCATCTCACAGTCTTGCCTTGCAAAGGCTTTATCTCCATCGTGAGCCAGTCATCAGCAGCAGTCCTGGGCTCTCTGCGCCAAGCAAAGCCACAGCACAGGAAACCAGTAGTGCTCTAAGGGATGGAAAAACCCCAAATAACTCCTAAAGTTAAATGAAATGCCATCTTTTTTTCCTAACTAAATTCACAGCAAAGGCAGAAAGCAAATGGAAAGGACAGTGGTGGTTAGGGTCTTGCTACACCTGGGGAAATTCCCCATCCTGTGAGGTTTAGCTGGGAGGAAGGATTTGTGACTAGGATGAGAATGCCTGCTCTCCCCAGTGCTCCCTGCTTCGCTGGTAAACCAAAACCAAGCAGTCACCCTGAGCTGTGGCCACAGGCCTCCTGTCTGCTAGCAGCTGTGGGGAGGACTCATTTCAAAGGGTGGAAGTCAAGGCACCCAGATGGATTCCCCTTTGGCAGCAGATGAAAGCTGTGTGGTTTCAGAACAAAGAGCTCGATTTTTGCATGTAGGAAATTAGGAGATCAGCTGAGCAATGTTATACAAGCTGGAGGGGAAGCCTTAAAAGTTAAAAAAGGCACATTATACTTGATGCATTCTGCAGTGGTGCTGACTGAGGCATTCTGTGCTAAATGAAGTAGTAATACAGCAGAGGTGAGAGTACTGGCCCAGGACAGCAGTGGTGATAGCAGATTGTACCTCTTCTATACCGTGGGATATCACTGCTACTAAAAAGAGGAGAAAAGTGTTCTTTTTTTTTTTAAAAAAAAAAATCTATTTGTGGCTGTTTAGAAATGGGTGCTGGAATAAAATGCCAGCAATGGTGTCTGGCACTTAAGTTACAGAAACCAGTAATGATTTTGTACTTTTTCTCAGTTTGGCTGGACTTGTGTGCTGGGAGCTGACTTGGAAGGACTGGGCTGGCTTCAAGTGTTCTCTTATGCTTCACAGCTCCCATGCATGATCCTGCTGAGAATACACCTGAATCAAATCAAGATTCCCATGGCACTGGCAGTTGAGAACAGCTTTTAGATCCTGGCTCTCAGAAAAAGCCTCTGTGCTGTGTGTAATTCCTCGTTCCATGGGTTTATGAATGTTCCTCATGCTGCCTCAGCTCTCATCTCCCCCAGGATGCTGTCAGGGCTGTTCCTCACACTGTGTCCCTGGCTGTTGATGAGTTGTGCTCTCACTGGAGAACCTTTTCCCAGAGCAGTGTGGCTGGGCAGGAGTGGGCTGGAGACAGCTGGGTCCATCACAGGGCAGCCCCTGGTCCCCCTCCTCACAGTGGCTGCTCCTCTGCTGCCGGCACCTGGCACCACACCGGGCATGGATCTTCTCCTGGCCTCCCCGGCACCATCAGGCCCCAGCTCCTCGTCCCACCTGGCCACATCCCCTCTACCCCACTCCTGCCACTGCTGGGGACAGGACTGGCGTGGCCCTTGTGTTGGCTGGCACCCAGCAGGTAGGTTTGCCTTCTTCAGACATTTCCCTCCTGACAGCAACGGAGTGAAAACGGTGCTGGGAGAAACAACGAGTCCCGTCCCAGGCGAGCGGGCCCTCAGGGCCGTGAGGCGGCTCCTCGGGGTTCCCGCCGCTGTGGGGGAAGAGGAGAATTTGTTTCCAGCCTCGCTCTGGGGTTTTTGGTACACGCCTTGGTGGCCACCCCAGGTTTTCAGGGGTTACACTGGGCTGCCCCCAGCCCACAGCACCTGTTAGAGGGGCAGGAGGGTTGTTGAGGAGCCCCAGGGGAGATGACATTTCTGTGCATCAGCAGCCAGGTCTAATGCAGTGCTCCTACGCTTTCCCAGGGTCTGAGGCAAGCTGGTCAGTAAACACATGGATTTGGGGATCTCTGGCAGGAGCCAGCAATGTCCTGAGCTGGGCCAGGCTCTCACACCTTGGAGAGCTGGTGGTGATAAAAGGCTTGAGTTGATGAATCATGCCCATTGGTCCTTATGCACATGGAAGGGGAAAGAAGGTGAGGGTGGAGGGATTCATGAATAATTAAACTCTGAGACAGAGGAACATACATAATGCATGATAAATTAGTCCAAGTGCAGCAGAGGAAGCATGGGTAAAGTTTGTTTCAACAAGCAGAAAATGGGATGTGACAAGGCATTGACACCAGAACAGCTGTTAGCTAAAATTTTTCATTTATTTATATAGATTTCCTCCTCCTCACAGTTAGGGGTCAGCCTAGAGTGGGACAGAAATCAGCAACTGAGATGGAAAACAAGTTTGGCTCCTGCTGGGTCCCAGTCCAGCGCAATCCTTGTCTGGGAGATCTCCCTCCCTGCTTAGTGCTCTTCTTCCCTTTCTGGTAATCTGATGCAATATTTCCTGCCCGGTCACTTGGGCTGCTGTTTGACTGCAGCTAAGGCGGGTAGGGTAATGCTCCTAATTCCATGGAAACTGAGAGGCCCGTGTTGACTCACTCTAGCCTTTTCTGATCCCAGATTTCCTAAATGTTTTCTTTCTTCTAAACTGTATTTGCTGTTACAGCATAAATTATTTATAAGACGTTACATTCGTTACAGATGGTAATGAGGCTGCCAAGCAGAGGGCATCGACTCTATACTGCAGTGTCAAACTGATTTAAGGAGGGGTGTGTGTGCAAATAAAAACCCAGTCCCTTCCTTTTATTGAACAAACCCAGCAGATCTGTTCAAATTCACTTTTCCCATAAATAACACTAAAGGCCAAAAGCTGCATTATTAGACTTGGAGAGTTGCTTCATCTGAATCAGAGCTCTGAGCAACGTGACTTGTTTCTTTCTTTTCCCAGCTGTGAATCACTTAAAGTTCCCTTTCCTGTGTTAATGAATAAGCTAGGTATCTGTAATGATAGATCACAGGACACCATACACAGAAGGTGTTCATCACATGTACCTGCCACACAAAACCCTAGCTTTGATAGAGGTGGTTTCATCCCTTTTGCTCATTACAGGCTGCTCATGGAGTAGGACTGTGTGAAGCAACCTGGAGCTGAGCACTGCAACACCAATTCTTGGATCTTGTCTCTCCTTCCACATTCTGCTCACTCCAAAGCAGCCCTCCCCCTCAAAGCAAGGGCCACTGGATGCCATCCCTGCTGACCTGCCTGCTCCAAGAGAGGGTATCTCACTTCTCACTGGAGTAGACAATTCACAGGGAAATAATTTTCTGTCTAATTTTCTCTTGCAGGCAGCTTTTTTGGTACTCTAGGATCAATGCCTGTTTTCTGGTGCATATTGCACTTATTGCACTTGGATTTCTTCGTGTTTCTGGAGTCCTGACAAGCAGGCACTGCTTAGACTTGAGGTGAGTGAAAAAACAGTCTGAGTTCTTCTGATTGTTTTACTGTTTTTTCATATATGTGGCCTTTCATCACTCCGTGCTAGAAAAGGTGAAACTACAGAAAATCAGAGCATCCTGCTGTCCTTTGTGATCCAAGTAAGTGTGAAGAGATGAGTGTAAAACAATTTTCTCCCAAAATTCAATACGTTCTCTTTTAACACTGAGGTCTTCTATATATCAAAAAATATAAGTATTAAAGAACTGTGCAAATACTGAGCCCATAAAACATGCAAGACCAGAATACTGCTGTTAAAAGGTTAAGACTGCCCAACCCCCTCACTGAGGACACATGGATGCCAGCTGCATATGCAGGTACTGGAAGAGATGGGGAAGAGGGAAGCAGCTTTTGATCTTGTGTTACAGAGAAGCCCAATGCCGATTTAATAGCCTTAGCTCTAACTACAAAGATATGCTTCAGTTCCTTGAAGTGTCATAGGATTCCTGCATGCTGCTGGGCTATCCTAGGGTAGGAAAGTGATGTAGCTCTCCCAGAAGGAACACCCTAATTCACGAAGTTCACAAAGGATAAATGTGCTAAAGAGAAGAAAAATGGGCTATGGCTAGGCAAAGCACGTTGTGGAAACTCCTCACTGAGCAGATTCAGCAGATGAGCAGAGTTCTGCTTTTTTTTCCTTTTCTCCATTTTTTTTTTCTTCTTTATTTTTCTTGTGTGTGTGTGTGTGTGTGTAGGGTTTTTCCCCTTCAGCTGTTGCAATGACTCACTGATTTGCATGGCCACTCTTGTTATGGATTCTGAAAAGCTTTGAGTACACAATTGGGTTGATGAAATGCCCTGTCAGCCATCTCTAATTCAGCTAGGTTTCTCTTCCTTCTCTTCCTTCTCCCTCCTAGTGCCTTAATCTAGATGGGCCTTACCACTTTAAAACTAAAGTGGGACACAGGAATGTGAGAGAGAGAGAAAAGGAAAATTTCTGAACTCCCTGCCCTGTTCCAAATTAATTAGAGCCCAAACCACCTCAAATATGTGTAGAAGCAGCTTAGAAAATGTTCTCCATTGCTGCATTTAAATCCTGGAACTAAAGTTTATGATGAATGATAAACCCTGCACCAGTGCCTCTCTGTGCAGTTTGACCTCACTCCAAACACACTGGAGAAGAAAATGTCTGTGTTCTCCAGGTTTTTAGCACAATATGCACAACTCCCAGCCTAAACCAACCCAATGCTTGCCAGTGGGATGGGACACCAAGCACAGCTGCCTGGCTGACTGATTTTTCCTTTTCATCTGTGTGAAAATGAAGAAATTCCTGGAGGCAGGCTGCTCTGGGAAGCTGCTTGGCATCCCCCTCTTTTGTATGTCTCTGGTGTGGGTCCTGACCCACAGCTGTGTCTGTGCTCTCCTGCTCCCAGATGTAAGGGGCCCCTCACCTGCTGGCAGGTGTCCCTCAGTTTCCTTAAGCCAAGGAAATGGCGGTCCAGCTTGGCTGCCTCTCTGCAGCCAAGGCGGTGTTTTCTGAAGTTACTGCTGGACAAGCCGGTTCCCAAGACCCAAGGCCCTACCTGAGGGAGCCCTCAGCATGTACTTGCCTTCAGGTTGGTGTGTGCTCCCTTCCCAGCACTGCCCTTGAATGGACAATGGGGCAGCATGCCATGGCTCCAAGTGGAACCCTGTGATTTCCAGTGATAGCAGAAGATCCCCAGCTGCAAGGAAAGCCTGTGTGAAGTGACATGGGTCCATGCCAATTTACATCAAAGGAAAATCCAGATCATAAATGCTTGCACATGCAGCTTTTCAAGATCAGAGTACAAAGTCCAGGCTGGTGAATTCAGTTAGACTGTGCCTCTGTGCTGTCTGATTTTAGCATAGTGTGGCTTTTGAAGAGCCTCTTTTGCAGCTCCTCCGGTGTAACACAGCCTTCAGAGCTCTGGGGGAAACATCTTTGGCTTGTTGTCCTCCAAATAGCTGTAGTACCAGCATGAAAGGAGAGGTTTCACATAAATATGTAGAAAGAGCAGAGGTCTCACATAAATATGTAAAAATATATCCATATAAATCAGGAGATTAAAGGCAATGGCACGTGAAAAAGAAAGCCAGTTTTTGTTAATGACAGTCTTGCTGACCCTACTCTAATATCTAATCTAATTTCCAATCTTCATATTCTATTTTTTTCCCCCTTATAATTTGGTTTTTCATTAAGAATCCCTTCCCATTTCAAGGTGCAGTGTTGATTTTTGCAAAGTCTTAACCTTGCAAAGGGCCATCTGCACTACAGACAACTTTGTCCTCCAATACATGTAGGCGAGGGTATGTAACCTTATTGGTGAAGACTGGATGGTATTTGCTTTTCATTTGTGTCAGGAGACTGAAAGAAATGTTGCTGAGAATGTGGGATTTCACCAGGGCTGCCCTCAGATTTGGTGGTAACTCAGCTTTGCAGATAAAGCAACGTGGTGCAAAATTTCTGTGGAAACAATTCCGAATAGTTTTAACCTCAGAGAGGTAAGGGGAGATAAATGCCAGCTAGGCAGTAAAATAGTGTGCAGAGACCACCTGTGCTTTTTGTCTACTAAGATTTTATGGCAAAAATGTGTCATCTGCTGTCAAAATATGTATATTCAGACTGATAACACGTTGGCCTGGTTTTATTCAGATTATTAATTTACAAGTAAAGACCTCCAAAGGCCTTTCTTGACTTGGTTCCATGCATAACTCTCACAAATGCCTTGTCACCTTTAGGATTTACCATTGGTTAGATAACACATCGTAAGACTGATTTTTTTTTTTACTGGCTTTTTTTTGTTTTTCCAAGGAAAGGCAAGCCCTAGGGATCCCGGGATGTCAGACAGCTCCTCTGTGAAGCGTTATTGCACACTAGGATATTTTGCTGCTGCTGTAGGACTGGCAGGGTGAAATCAAGGGCTCCTGTGAATGGCAATGAAGTCCAGGACAAACGCGTGGGGCTGAGGACAGGATGGCTTCCCGCAGCCACTGCAGCAGGTGCAGCTCTGGAAGATAAAATTAGGGGTAAGGTTTTCACAGTATCCACATTGCCCACCATGAAGCGTCTGTCTTTGAGTGAAGCAACGTTGTGAGAGCAGTAATTCCCAGTGCCCCACAAAAAGCTGGGTCTGCTGTGGTAGCCCCCTAGCAGCGTGAATCCATGGCTCCGAATGCCACTGTACAGCTTCCCAGCTCATGAGGCACCTGCCTGACTGATTCCTTTACCCTTGTCAGTGTTCAGAATAGCTGTGCACCTATTTTAGCCAGGCAAGCCAAGTGCAAGTTGTTTTTCATGCAGGATGACTGTGTGCAGCGGCACAGGCAGGGGGAAGCTGGATTTTTGGAGAGCAGACCCTTAGCGTGGGGCAAAACGCTCGCCGGCACTCTGATGCTGATTTTCTCCTTTATTGGCTGCTCCTGAGGCTGCAGCCGGAGGAACGGTCTCCTGTGGAACGGCAGCTTTAGACAATTTTATTGGCTGATGAAGCTGATCTTGCCTGGCCACCCTCCAGAAACACTGACTTGCCCGAGATGAGAGTGAGAGGAAGGTTGCTCTGCCTGAGGCTCTAAAGCAATTGTTTTGAGACCAACATAACACCCATGCCTTGCTGCACGGTGAGTATAGAAAGAAAGGTCCTATAGCCACGTCTATATGTGTGAAGTGCTTTATGATCTAATTGCTGACACAATTAAATGTGCGGCTCCTGTGGACTGTGTCTCGTTTGCTGCTTAATTATGTGAAAATGTACTTGGTAAATGGCTTGCTGTCACAAAATGCTCGATTAACTGTTGCAATGATCTAAGTTAAAACACTGCGTTTGTGTCCTACTCTGGTTATTTCCTGTGCTGCTACACATTGATTTAAGCTTTTAGTCATGAGAGAGCAAAATGCAGCTGCAAGACGTTGATATTAAAATGTTTTCTTTGGTTTTATTATTTTGCTAATGGAAACTCAAAATACCAGAGCTGCTTGTTAATATTTGCTCAAGTCTTCTACAAATCGCTGATTAATCGTGCCCTTTCTTTTTTAAGGGCAACTTCTGTGAAGTTTGATGCTATGGATCGTTTTGCAAGTTGTGCTTTGCCACAGAGCAAAAATAGGGCAGAGCAGAGGAAGGGAATGTTTTTAATGTAGCCCCCAAAGTGTGTGGTGCTCAAAGTGGCAGGATACTGCATTGCACCTCTATCAGTTGCAAACAGCTCTACAGATAAACATTTCTGAAGAGCCCCCAAAATTATTTGCTACCTAAGGAACTGATGATTGATCAGCAGCACTGGAACAGAATGAAGGAATGCAGCTTTTTAGACTGCAGCAGTCCTGTAATATACAAAGATGCAGCTAATCCTGAGAGTGCATCATACCTGCTGCTTCAAAAATGATACTAAATAACCTGAGTTTCCCTCTAACAACCTGCAGTGCCCCTGATACTTGGAGTGGAGTTTGAAAATGTATATTTTTGATAGCTTTGGGAAACAAAATTTTATCACCCTACTTGGTCAAAATACCTCTAATATTTCATAGGGATTTTTTTAGGAGAGGTGGTGCAGGAAGTGGGGTGTCAGTGTTTTCTGGGAATAGATAGGTGCTGAACGTAGTGCAGGGACAATATAGTTTCCTCAGAGCAAAGACAAAGTATTAAATTAAATCTTGGGAAAGCTATACACAGTCCCCAAAGATTTCCCAAGCTAGGACTTTGTGTTCTCTCAGGCTGCGTGTAGCACAACTGTTGATGGCAATGATGCTTTTCTTCGTTGTTCTTCCTGAGGGCCAAGGAGGAACCTGAGCAGCTTCATGACTTGTCTTGGCTGGAATAACTCTGCAGCATCATACCGGCCTGGGATGCAGTGGGCTCCTTAGGGAGTCTGAAATGGATGGCATGGGGCTGGCTGTAGCCTCTTGGAATCACCTGCACCACAGCTGTGTTCAAATTACCCTTTGAGTACTATGGGAAGAGGACAGAGAGGGAGGACCAAGTTTTTAGGTGCAGGAGGGACATGAACATTGATTTGCAGCTGTAGTTTTAAGGAGGAGTCTCCCCATTATGTCCAAGTGGGGAAGAGGGGAGGCCTCATTTGGTGCAATTCCACCTCTATTTCAGCTCAGAAGGAAATAACTTGTTGAACTGGCTCCCAGGACAAGTGCAATGGCAGTCCATGAAGTTATGTGGCCCTGTTACCACCTGTGGTTATGAGAGTGAAGCAGGACCTTTTATTAATGAGAAATGATGTGGCAAATACCACATGTTTAGTATGACATTTGTGCAGTTGTGCCAAGTAGCATTGACGAACTTTGGTTCTAAATGTCTTCTAAACATTTATTTGGCCCTGTAAATAGTCTAAACTACATTTTTGCTTGTTCCTGTGTTTCTGCATCATTCCTGCTCCTGTTCATGCTGGCTGATGCTTCCGAGGGAGCCATGGGAAGCTCACATTCATACTCATTGGATTTCAAGCATCCCTTCTAAGAAATCAGGCGCTGGCATTATATGGAAGATGAGGCCCTTATACCTAGTTTTAGAGATGTGTTTGTGGTTTCCTGGGATTTTCTTGTGGAATCTGAATTAGATCTTATTTCAGGTTAAGATTTAAGTTTAACAAATGTGAAAAACATACTATTGACATACCAGCTCAGTACCTGTTCATCCCCCTGGAGAAGTTTTTTTGTATTAATGTCAGACATGCATCTGTGAAGTTGCAGTCTGTGGCTGTTATAGTTGTAATACTGAAAAGGGAAGTAAAAGGGGAGGGAACTGTGCATGAAGATGTGAATTTTGCTAGTTTTAGATTTAAATGAGATGCATTGAAGGTAACCCATGGTAGAAATGGAGCTTTGCCACTAAGTAGTGTGTTGGTGTGTGGCACAAATGGGATGGATCAGTGGGAGATGCTCCTCAAGCCTTTAGTGTGACATCAGCCTCATAATAGGTTAAGACAATTGAAAGATGGCAAGAGCTCACATCTTGCCAGCAGTGGCCAAAGATCTCTTTGTTACAGGGCATTTTAAAAGTTTTCCAGCCAGTAGCATATTGGTAAATCTTATAGACAGTTGTTCTAGCCAATCACTAAAAGCACACATACACCTGCTTCAGACAATGCTTGTTTGTATGCTTTCTAGTAACAATACACAATATTCCATTATTAAGCTTAAAACCTTCTACTATCTTGCTAAGCATATTTTTCTGCAGTCTTAAGGTCTATTCTAGCCAAACCTAAAAACTCAAACTATTGTTTCATGTCCTTGCTTACTGCATCATTGTATCTTCTCTGCTTTCACAGTCTGCAGCTGCAGCTAACTCTAAGTTTTCTGTTCTTTCTGTTTCTGAGGCCTGCTTTTGCAGCTTCTGAAAATCTTCATGCCTTTAATAGTAATTTCCCACAAGTAGGATGCCATTTATTTGGAGGGGAATGAGTGATTCTCTTGGTTTTTCAAAGGGCTTTTTGAAACCCTGTTACTGATGTACTGCTGGTGTGTCCCAGCAAAATAGTAACTATGAATGAGCTGAATACAAGCCGCTTATTTATTTTTGAGCCTTTGCCATCACTCTGTGTGCCACAACAGGAAAAATGTTGGTGATTTCTGTCACTGTCAAGCCAAAGGTAGAGGTGCCTTCACTTTGGGCAGTAGTGGGATGGATACTCAAGTAGTGCTCCTTGTGCCTGAGCTGTTGGTGGTCTCTGTGAGCAGTCCCAGGGAAGCAAGGGTGGCCCAGGACCCTGTGGCAGGGCAGGGGATGAGGATCAGTCACATGGCATCAATTTGTCTTTCTTGGCCTGGCCCCCAGCTTGTAGCAGTGGGAAGGCCATGACTGCAGCCAGCCTCAAAACAGAAGAGATTTTTTTCCTCTTCTGCTGTCAGTCTGGTGTGGTGCTTTGCACCCCAGTTGCCTCCCTCAGCCTTGAAAATGTTGCAAGTTTCTCAGTTTTGTTGGAGTAGATAGAAGATAAGGGCAGTTCTAGACATTTTACTTTGAGGGGAGAAAATGGAGAAAAGTAGAAAGAGGAGGCGACTAAAAATATAAAGCTTGTGATCTTTGTTAATGATTATATTTGGCAATTCTGTAGAAATGAAACCAAGAGAAAATTATGATTCTTTGACTTAAAAAAAGCATTTATCTGGAAATGTTTTGTTTGTAGATTAAGACTTGAATTAAGAAAGTGGAAATACATTGATTTGTATTTTGACAGTTTAAAATAGCTTCTATGCAAGGCTCTTACAGCATGTTGGTTTAGAATGTGGACTTGCAAATTGCAGTAGTATTTTAAAACACTTGGAATTCAGAATGACATATAAACTGTCTCCAGTGATTTTATTTTTATCTTTGTTAATGTGCTGGTTTGCACTACAGTTGGGTTTGTTGGTTAGCTTGGATGTGAATTTGTATTTCTATATATGTATATAAGCATAACCCCATTAAAACATGTATGTAAGTAGGAAGCTGGTAGGCAATATGCTTACATATATACCAGCATGTTATTGAGTCACAACATGAAATATTTACTCTCAATATCCATGTGTAAATCTAATGTGCTGTGGATTCATGCTAGGAGTAATAAGGAAAGAAACTGTTTATGCTCTGTGATACAGATAGCCAGATCAACAGTGGCAGTGAAAATTGGAATTGTCCTTCCATTTCAATTACAGCCTGACAAATGGTGCATTCATTTTTCATTGTTAATAAATGGCCCATATGGCATCCTTTGATCACATGCTCTGCAGCTTCTGCAACAGTAAGACATTTATTTTCAGAGAATACAGAACATAACATTTGATATGGGCTTTCTGAGCAAAACATTGTCTTGAGTAAGGGAATGGACACTGTCTGGAGAAGGCACCCTAGGTAGGTAGCTCAGAGTTTTCCAGTCTGAAGGCTTGGAACATGCTGCACCCACCTCAGCAGCAGAGCCAGCAACCTCCTCACATTCCATATCGTACCAGATAAAACCAGGAAGGCTCTTTCCCCACTAGCAAATTCCATCCTTTCACAGAATATGTGAGGATGGCTTTCCCATGGTGCACAGTCCAGATTCCAGGATGCCTGGCATGCAGCAATAGATAAAAACTAACCAGAGAAGAAATTTAGAAAGCAACGCAAAGCAAAATTAGAATTTCTCTGTGTGTGAGAAATACACATCACCAAAAAACCCACCAGCCTGATACACATATCCCTTGGAATAAAGACAACCTATTTGCTCTTAATCACATTATTTATCATACCTTTTAGAAGCAAAACTGAAACCCATAGGCACGACATCAGCTGGAGACATTCAGGAATATCTCCATGGAAATACCATCTTGGAAAGCAAAGCTTGCTGAAGTTTGCTCATTATTATCTGCAGAACACTGCAGTCTGGGAGAAAACGAGCTAGGTGACACCACACTGTTTTCTACACCCACAGTCACAACAGATGGATCCTCTCCAGAGGAGCTCATATCCTCCCTTACAGTGTAGCTCTTGTAGCCACTTTGATCTTAGTGGGCAGACAGTGTTTGGGACCTTTCTGGATGTTCCTACCAAGAAATGATAATGATTGCGCACAGCTCGTGCTTTTAATGTGAACTGAAGTGGTTGCAAAGCATGTGTGGATGTACACTTCTACTTCCCCAAACACAAGAGGTTTCCTCCCCACAGTGTTCCTGTGAACCCTCCAAGGATAAGGAGATGCAGGACGGAAGCAGGGGGAAGGGAAAGCCTGTTGGACTCTCCTTGGGAAAGTTTCATCCGTAGGACAGCAACCTGTGGCCACTTGGAACTGCAGCAATGTCAGCACCCTGGAGGAGTTTCAGCTTCTGCTTTGGCAGTGGCAAAAGGCAAAACTGCACAGACTCACTCACCCACGACCCCATGTAAGCAAAGACTTGTGTCCCCTTAACCTTTTCCACAAAAGGTTGGGCAAAGGTTTGTTTTGTACAAAAGATGGGCAGAATATGAAAGCTTAAGCCCCAAAGCAGATGGTGCATTTCTGTACCAAGCATCATGTCATGTGTTTGATGAAATGTGGCTGGCTAAGTGTGTCCAGATGGGCATTGCTCCTTTGGTGAAGAAACCATTAAAATGTGGCAATTTGTGGGAATCTAGGCTAAAATAGGCCCTCACATTGGAGAGACAGTACAAGGCACAAAGGTGAAAACATTGGTCTCCACATGGGTAACTGAAATGGGGGTGGGGGGAGGAAACAGGAGGACTTTAAAGGTTGTGTAATCATTTAATTTGCTGCTTTAGTGCTAATCTGTGAAATGTTTCCCCAGCGTACCTGGCTTCTCTTTTCAGCTGGCTTCTTAGGAAGGATTTTTTGAGGAAAATGCTCTATGTGATGTTATGAGCCTGTAATTTTCAGGCTAGACTACAGAAGGATTATATACCTGTTATTTTGTTTTCCCTTGAGAGAGTTCTGCAATGTTTCATAAATCCAAATGACTGTACATGTTTTAGTGAATATGTAATTTGCCATGTGGAATATATACTGGTCAATACCTCTGTTCTTAGAGGAGATGGTCACTAACAAAAATGATGTCTGACAGGCTGCTCCTTACTGTGGAATGATCTGTCATCTTCTCAGGTTCTTGTAAATTGCTGTAGCTCAATATTAGGGTAAAATATTTAAAAGTTGTCAAAAGCAGCTTTAAAGCCTCTGACCTGGTAGCTTTTAAAAGTGGTTTAGGGGCTTATGATGTTGAATCCTGTAATCATTTTTGAAATGTTTTTCTAGTCCATCTTCCTTGAATGAATAGAAATGTCTATTTCTTACAAATAAAAAGGACTTAACTTTAGCCAAAAAGCATTGCTGATCATGAACTTGCTGAAATCTGTGAGGAGTAAAATTTGGAACTGACTTGATGAACTGATAGGATTTGTCAGGGACAGTCATGGGTAATTGCCTCAACCTTGGTAATAGAAAAGATCGTGCAAAAAAGCAGGGTAGGAAAATACACTTGTCTCAGGAAAGGGACAGCAAGCATTTGCCCTGTGCAGGGCAAGGAATTGAACTCAATAGTCTTTCTGGATACCTTCCAACTCAGGATATTCTATGATACCATGATTCTGTGACTTGAATTATTTTCCAGAACCCATGATACAGGAAACGGGAATTTCCTCAAGGAGTTTTATCACAGCACATTAGGTTTTTATATTAAATGTTCCTGTTTGGTCTGCAAACCAAACCTCATTCCTCTTGATCTTATTTAATATGGTGGACACCAGTGTTTAATATAAAAAATGAGGAAGTATTTATTTAACTTCTTACCCCTCTTTTATGGTACAAGGCTCTGGCTGGGGGGAAGGATAAAGATATGATGCATGAAAACATGAATGGTTTGTGTTCAAGCTGATGTCCCATGTTGGCTCCAAGATATGGGCATCACACTTTCTATCAGGGCATCACAGAAATGCCATGAAGATCCTAGATGGAGGTGACTTCTACCTGAGAACCAAGGTAACAAACATGACCCAGTCAAGTGTGTGATAAATATAGACACCCGCTGCAGCAACTTGCACCAACACAAGCTCTGAGTTGCAAGTTGGACACGTGGCTGTGTCTCAGCAGTCAGTCCCTGCTTCATGCTGCAGTTAAGCTGCACTGGCTCCCAGGTTATTGCATCTGCACCAGGCCTTTGCATGGTCCCAGGAAAAGTCTTGTCTGTGTGAAGTTTTGATAAAAGATGGTTAGATTTCTACAAAATGAAACTAAGAGGAAATTAATACTGAGTTATCTGGGAGATATCTTTCTATCCAGGTTTTATTGATGATTGTTTCCTTCTGTGGTTATTTACATACATTTACAGAGCTCAGCAGAGCTATTCCTTGCTCTAGTTTTGTCTCAACAAAATTCCAAAGTATAGAACTGTCATTCAGGGATGAAATGGTGTGATGTAATTTAACTATAGGCAAGGTGGCTTAATTCACACTTACAGTCTCTCTTTAATAGGTGGGCTTAGGATATGCAATTCTGCCTTGTAGTAGCTTTCAGTTTTTCTTTTACATCTTTCCTTTACTATTGTAGCAGTGGAAAAAGAGCTCATGTACTCTTTAGCTGTCATGTGACCTTGCAGCTCCACAGTGGGACAGGGAATGCTCTGTTCAAGAAAAATCAGTGTTTTGGGGATAGGACTCATCAAATTAACTGGGAGCCTGCTTTCTCTAAAGGCTGACTTATGCCAGTGGGGAGATCCCCATACGCTGTGGAGCAGCACTGTGCTGATCTCAACAGAGCTACTTTGTTTGAGGGGGTTAAAAATCTGGTCCCAACTGTGTGTGATTTTCTTCTGCTGATGCAACTATCCCCACTGTGCCTGGGGAGGCTGTGCCTCTCTCTCTTCTCTCTTTATGGCCCAGCAACCCCAGAGTGTACTGCTTGTCTCCTTTGTTTTTTGAAGGTTACCCTTGCTCACGTGGTGAGCTGTGTCTGTGGCTCGGTGTTGCTCCTTGTGTGAGCTTTGATGCCATGAGCTTGGCAGCACAGACAGCACAGCAGCACTGGATTTGCTGCAGCTTTACTGCCTGCAATGGGACCCCAGGGCCTGGTTTGCCCAGCTCAGCCCAGGCTGCCATCCCACTGCTCACTCTGCCTGCCTCCACATAGCAAAACTCTGCTTTTCTCCCTGCAGCAAGGCATATCGAGGCCGTAGGAGTTATCCTGGGATGTGCTTCCCTGCTGGCAGTGGCTTACCATGGTGTATTGAACTGATCTGCTTCTCACGTGTGGGAGCAGGAAAAGCCTGTCCCCATGCTGCTGCTCCTGCTCACTTCATAGTTTTAAAAGACATGGTCTGCTTGAGTAGCACTCCTTCTGTGTTTGTAGGTCAGACAGAAGTCCCTGTGGGTCAGCTTTACATCTTCAGCTGTAAATGTAGGTCAGCTGGCTGCCGTGCAGAGTGTTCCTTATCCTTAAAAGTGCAGGTTCTCACACACAACTTCACAGTCCATTGCCTTTGCTGGTCTGTAAGGAAGCTCCTTTTGCCAGCTTAGCGAGGGGTGCAGCTGCTCTCCTGACACTGGCAGTCCTGCCAGCATGGCAGCAGAGTATTTATCAGTCTAGGTGGAGCAGATGTGTAATGAGAGCAATTTCTGCTGATTTTGACACTTTCCTTTAGTAATGAGAGATTGATATCAGGCCTGTTAATGAAATTGTAATTAATAGGATGTGACAGTGCCTGTAATTCAGAGCAAATCCTTCAGTTCTTCTGTGCCCAGGGTCTGTTTATCCTGATACTTAACCCAAGATTTGCTCATTCCTGCATCCTAGAGAATCCATCAGAGATCTAAAATCTGTGAAAGATTCTGAGGAGCTCACAAGGAGCTGGCTGAGTTCAGTTACACTGTTGCTTCCTTCACAGCACACATTTGGTTTACATATCCTTGCCTGCGGGCTCTAATCTTAGCTGTGACACTTAATATGCTTTGGAATTTTTTTAGTGTGGTTTCCTAGGAAGTTGAGGCTTATGCAATCCTTATGCAAAAGGAAAAGCCCTGAAAGGTTTCCTAAAAAGACAGCACAAACCAGCCAATGGGTTAATGAATCAGAAAACTTTTGTTAAGTTGCACACAGAAGGTGGCTGGTGCAGAGCTTCCTTTGTCTGTGGCTGAAGGGACCCCCCAGCTGCTTGTAGAACCACAGGGGCTCTGGATGACCTCAGCCTTCTGTCCTCAGCCATTCTGTGATTTTGTTGTCCATGAAGCAGTAACGTTGCAGCAAAATTCAGCAGAGGGGGACAGCTCTCAAAGACAAGCAGGTTATGACAAGTTTGAGAGGAAGGCTGTGGTGTGTGGCACGCATGGGGTTGTCAGCATGACTGTGCTTGGAATCACCAAGTTCATGATCCTCCAGAACCTCTGGTGGTTGGTGGATATAGAAATGAGTACGAGGAGAGATGTATGGAAATACAAGACCTATTATGTGGTCTGTGGGGAGATAAGGAGGTGCTGCATCAATGTAAACAATCTTTGTAGTCTTGAGCACTTCTCCTGGCAAGACATCTTGTCTGCAGTGTATAGAGAGAAGGAGATGCAAATGTGGCTGTGGTAGTTAACCAGGAAAGGAGTGTGGTCCCTTTTGTGTATCTTACATTTGCTTTCAACAAAGCAAATTTGTGGAGACATCATCAGTGTGGCCAGCAAAGCAAACATAATCTGTTTGTAATATTGTAATCCCTCTGCTCAAAGATAGGTTGCCAAAATTTCTCAGGGAAGAACTGCGTCTTTAATGAACTCAAACTCAAAAAAATGAAACTAATTTTTTCTCAATACCTGAATATCTTTATTACTGAGACTTGATATATTATCGCTGTATTGATTTTTTTTTTGGCTACCAGAAAGAGTATAACAAATTCTGACAAAACTAAGAAAAGCATTTTTTAAAAAACAAAATACCTTGAATTAAAAAAAAAATCCCATTCTATGGTAGATTATTGAGATTATATGACACGAAGTCAAATCCCATTAAAAATTTGGATTCATTGCTTCAAGAGAAGGATGTTACTTCATCCTGCTCATAAATATTCAGTTCACTCTTTTTTTTTTTTAACTGCCTCCTCCTCCTTGAGCACAAATCAGAAATGCATAACCCCACATGGGAAACTGAAATACAAAATTCTACTGCAAAAAACCACTGCTAAATTGATGCCACGTTAGAAAGCCATTTTCAGGGCCACTTCACTTAAAAGAAAAGAAACTCTTAAGGGCATCCTTAAGGTCACCCTGGCCTGTTAGCTCTGCTGAGGCAAGCTGTCCTTCTCCTCAAAATAAGAGAAATATCTTAAGATTTGAAAAAAAACAACCTCAGACAGAGCTGCAGGACTTTTACGTGGCATCATCATTTTGTGGGTGCTGCCAAAGCCAGCTGAGCTCACCACCCTGTGGGTACCCCGCCCCGTGGAAGGTATCAGTGACATCTCTTGGCCACTTGCAAGGACAAGTGCACTTCAGCTTCATTCAACTGTAAGTAAATACATGGTGCTCGCAGAGAAGTTAGTTACTATTTTTCTGCAGCAGAGAATTGGGCCATTTTGCACTGAAACCAATTTTCTTCCACAAAATTACACAAGAATAAAATAGGGTTTCCTAAGGGATACAATGTAGCATTGAACATGGATTGTCCCTTGCCTCCCCGTAAGAAACAAAAGACATTTTTAATTTGACAATATATGTAAAACCCCTTTATTTTTTTCCTAATTTCCTTAACCATAAATAGCAAATATGTAAGACTAACTTTATGTATGTTAGCAGTCATTTCCATGTGGTAAAGGAGGCATTTCTGGTCAGATGTTAGAGTACTAGCCCAGGGAAATGACAGGAAAGTCTGATCAAGGGCCAGTGTTCAGAATATGTCATCAATCTGGAGGTGTGAGAGGCTGCCCAGACTGCACTGCAAGGCTGAGGCAAACCCGTCCAACTTGGCCCCGAGTTGACCCATCAAAAAATCACTGGCAGAATATGTGCAGCTTTCTACTTTGATGCTTCTTGTTCTGTCAGCCTGGGATTTGTTCACCTTGTGTCCCTCGTGGTGCAGGAGGATGTGGTTTGCCAAGCTCCCCAGCTTCCTCTGAAAAGGCATTTCTGTACAGGCCATGGCTGGATACAGAGTAAGATTTATCTGAGCTGCCAGAGCTGAAATGACTGGAGATGTGTTTTTGTATCTCCAGGGAGAGTCCCATATATTGACTGTGTGTATCAGCTGGATCATATCCCCAGAATCTCTGGAAGGGAGAAGAAAATGGCATCCTTCTGAAAGAGAGGATGTCAGGTTTTGCATGCACAAGGGTCAGTCAGGTGCAACACAAAAGGGTCCAGTGTATGTTTTGACCCTCCTGAGCAAAGAGATGTCAGTGGGCTCCTTCCTTGAAAGGGTCTGCAGAGAAATATCCCTCTAAAAATGCTTGGCTGGAAACACATTTGCTATTATAATCTATAATTCATCAGGAGTTTTGATGGATCTAGGCATATTCAGAGCTGCAATCAGACTGTGACCTAACCAAATCATGTCATCTTTGACTCCCCTGGTAACTACCTGAGGTTGATTGGCTTTTGTTACAGAAGTCTATTTGGGCTGCAGTGAGGATGAGCAGGGAGCAGATGTTCAGCAAGCAGTTTCCTCAGAGAGGAAAAGGCTTTTTCCTGTGGCTGCTATTACATCTTGAATGGTGATGGGGAAGGTGCCTGAGCTTTCATTATTACTGCAAATACATACAGAGAGAAGGAATTGGGAGGAGGAAGGAAAGCTTTAGCACTGCCTGCTTTGCTGTCAGTTGAGGGTCAGTGAATGCTGACAGCAGCTGTTTTCAATCAGACTCTGTCAGGGTTTTGAAGATGGAGGGAATGTGCTTTTGGAAGCAGGGCAGTGACTGGAAGGAAGCAGCAGAAGCAGCGGCAGCACATGACATGTGGGTCAGAGGCAGCACAAAGCAGAAGGTGGTTGCTGGGCCAGGGTTGTCTGGAGGTGGGTGCAGGAAGAAAATGGGTGTTTCCACATGGCCACACCTCTGTGCTATGATGTAAGAAGAGGGGGTTCTCCTCAGGTGTTTGAACCACCTGAGCTGTACCGTGGGGAAAGAAGTCAGGTGCAGCTGGTTTTTGGAGTATTCTTACCAAAGGCTGCAGTCTGGGAGCTGTCTTGCCTCCTGCCAACGTGCTGGGAGGAGTTCTTTTCCCCTGCCACCCGCCTGCAGCCTGTGGATACTGGCAGTGTATGTTGCTGTGAGAGGATGCTGTGTAGGAGCACCCAACTTGCTTCTCTTGGCTGTTCCTGGATACCAGGAGCAGTATAACCACTTTAGCTCACCCCCACACGTGGACTAGTTAGCTTGCCTTGTAAGAAAAACATGGTCAGGAGGGGAAAGGTATCTGGAGGCTGTGTTGCTGGTTGTGCTTGAGTTACCTCACCTACCTCTGCCCAGCTCTGCATCCTGCTGAGGGTTCTCTTATCAGAGAAGACAGCACATCAGAGGCTCTGCTGCCTGAGAGTCAGCACTGGGGGTGGTGGATAAGCAGATAAACATAATCTTTACATGAAGGAGGCTAATCAATCACTGAAACAACTTACCAGTGCTTGTGGCAGACCCTTCACCTCTCACAATAGCTAAACAAAGATGATGTATGGGTTTTTTAAAATATAAAATACATACGTGTAAGTGAGTTTAGTGAGCCTTGTTCCAAACAAAAAGCCTGACTATGACCAATGATGATTTCTGGCTTCATAAAAATTACTCTGTACATAATTAATAGAATTCTAATGAATATTAGAACTATACTATTATTTTTTTCTTGAAATATGTGTACTCTTACGTCTGGATCCTTCTTTTGATACACAAACAAATTTAATAACAAGTTGATCCTTCATAACTAATGACCTTCATTTATTCTGGCATAAAACAACTAGCATTTTTCCAAGTGTTCCATAATCTTCCAAAATTAAGAATTTTTGAAGGGAAGTCTTGGAGTCCAGAACTGCTAAAGAACTGAGGACCCAGTGTGAAAAAATAAAAGCATCCTTAATATGAGCAGAGTTGAGCATGACCAAACATGAATTGCAAGAAAGATCAGGATTTATGTAAATTAGCCGACTTTGAATATGAAGCCAAAATCCACTGAAGAAGATACTCCTTGGGAGTATCTTCCTGAGGAAGCATTTCACCCTGTTTCAGGCCCATTTGGGTCTCTTGCTCCTTTTCCATACACCTGCTCATTGCTCCCAGGTGTGGCAGTCAGTGGAAAGAGCTATTTTTAAAGATGACAGGCTGTATTTTGCTGGGATGTATCTTTGTGTAGATTACTAGTGATTTCCAGGAGGCAGCTCATCAGGACTGCCCAGAGTAGTTGGATCTGGGTTTTATGGCCTTCTGGTGTGTGCAGCTGCTGCTTTCCACATGCCTCAGCAAATGTGGGATTTGAACCAGGCTCCACTTTGGAGGGACTTACACAGGAAGGAAGGCTGCCTTCAGTGCCAGTACACCCTACAAAAGGAGCAGGAGGGCCAAAGGCATCAAATTTTGGGACTGGGCAAGATGCCCAGTCAAGAGCACAATTATTCATGGCCTCGGCTCTGCCGGATTTCTAGTCAAGGAATTTTATAAACACCTTATTCATGGTTAAGTGTGTTGTCTTGTTAGTGACAGCCTTATATCATATCCCAAAGTAAAAGGCCTTGATCAGGAGCTCTGTAAATTAAATTGCTACTTTACAATAGACTTTTTTCCATTGGTTGTGAATTCCTTGGAGATACTTTGCTTTATTAACAAGAGGAGTTTGTGCTCTGCCAGAAGCCGAGAAGAAATAGGTTATGATTTCCAGAGGATAGGATTTCAAAAGCCCTTGCAGCTGCTAAGGTAGAGTTTAAACCTTTTCTGCTTGGGCCTTGCAAGTGCTGTGCTTGCCAGGTTGGCCCCTGGCCTAGGAATGTCAAACATCAGCTCTCACACACTCATTTTCTGCCTTGTGGTTTCCTGGAGTGTCCACAGAGGGAACACACCACTCTGTGCTCAGACACTGGTCCCAGTAAAAGTCCAAATATGCAAATTTAAGCCTACAGTAAGCTTTTTGCAAAAACTCTTATAAACTCACCAAACTGAACTCTTAAGTGCTAGAAGCATGAATTATTCTACTTAAATGATTTCCAATTACTTCAGGATTTCAGCCAGGCATAGATAAAGACAGCAATGTAGTGAAGTCAATTTAGAGAAATTGAGTTCAGTTATTTTTAATTTGGGCAGCTGAGCCCTTTTCTTCTATCAAACAAAACACAATCCTTTCTTTAGTTGTTTCTGGACATGCTTAGAAGCACTAATATTTTTGCAGCTTGATTTTTAGCTTCTTTTCACCTCATATTCCCTCTGCTTTGAGGAACAGTGTACCCTTAGCTATGATATTTAAACTTGCAACCCTCTTCTTTGGCCTCACACTAGAAATGTTTTTATTAGATAATATTTTTCAGGGTATTAGTTTACTTGACAAAGTAAAAACTCATTGAGGTAGACTATAATCTCAGCTCTGGTGTGACGGTGTGTGCTCCATGGCCCTGTGCAGAGTCTGTGTTGGGAATGCAAGGATAGTTGGCCCCAGTTCAGAGCAGTACTGAGATTCCTCACAGAAGAGAGGATCCTGCCAAGGAGGTTTTATCAGTGCTTGTTCTCAGTGCTTACCCAGGATTGAAGAGCTGGCTCTGGAGCAGGTAGGCTGGGGAAGAGGGAAAAACTCCACCATGACTCCCTTTGGGAAGTCCTCACGTCTTCTGAGATTACTGGGGTTTTTTTCACTGAATTTTGCTGTATCTGCAAGTCAACAGTGGGGCGAGAATTAATTTATTTTTCTTTTTTTTCCAGTGTGTTACAGGAAAAGCCAGCTTTATCTCCTTGATGTGTTTGTTTTTAGGACAGTGAAGAAGCCTCTGGCATAAGAAGGACGATTTGCCAATGAAATACAAAGTCAGGTCATACTCCCAGCTCTGTCTCAGCTGGTGGTCAGTGTGTGCAGCAACATGCAGGCAGTGTTGTCTAGTGCCCTGTTGGTAAAAAAAGGCAATCAAACCAGTTTCTGCATGCTCCCTCTTTGAGGACTTGCTTTAAATCCCTTCAGTTAAGCAAGGTCTTCTTGTAGAGATGTGAAATCTGCTGAACTTCTGCATGGAAGCTTTAATATCCAGGATATAACTGTCTCTTCTAGCGAGATTTTTTGCAGACCAAACTAAATCACTGGAGGAAGTTCAGCTCTCTTTCTGATAGCACTCCCTTAAGGATCAGTGATTTTACACTTGAGTAGAACAAACACAACATTCTCTAAATGTTTGGCACTAATGGGAATGTACTCCCGTTGAAGTCAATCCTAAAATGTTCTTCATTTTAATGAAAATAATTCTAAAATGCCATCTGAGAAAAGCTTTCCAGGCAAAATTTTAACTCTACAGAAGTTATTTTACCTTGTCAGGCTATCTGAGAGACTTTTTAATCTAACTTTGTTAGATTTCTGGTTGGTAGGAATCTTTCAATAGTCAGTGAGAGTGAGCATTTCCAGAGGGCAAGTCACTGCAGCCACCAGGGATGCTCTTTTAAAAACAGGATTAACTACCCTGTGAAGGTTGCTGTGCATTAACTGGGGTTTTTACACTACTGACTATGTGACTATAGACACCTGTGGTTCACTCCAAGTGTTTATTCTTTACCACATATGCTTAGGTGCTTATAAAAAGGGTTCAATTTAGTCAGTCTGTCAAAATGTGTATAGGTATAGGTGCAGCTCATGCCACAGGTGAATTTAATTACAAAAAAATCAGATTAGCCATTTTTTAAAAGCCCTCACCTTGATGACTGCCAATTTTCTAGGCAATGAATTCAAATAATATTGTCATTTCTGCTTACCTTTCCCTTACATATTGCCTTTGCTATTTGGAGGTTTTTCTCTTCACTGGTTTCATTTGTTTTCTTTCTCCTCTGTACTCCTAGGAAGCTGTAAGCTCTTGCAGGGCAGTGCTGGTTTAAAGTTTAGTGAAATCAGGTCTCAGACATTTTAATCTCAAAGACCTGTACTGCAGTGTTGTGACTCTCCCTAGTGCCAGTAGGAGTCACACACCTCAGGTCTTGCATATTGTTTTGAAAATACTGGAGCAGATTTAGTCTTTTAAGAGATATTGTATTTCCTTAATTTCTTAGATGATTTCCATTTCTGAAAAATATCCTAATTTCTGTGCATATAAACACTTGCTGTGGAGAGCAGCAGAAAGAAGCAATTTCCTGCAGTTATTTTGTCAGGGCTATAAGTGAATGAGTCTTGTTCAGCAAAAAAAGGCAATTGAAAATCAGCAGAACACTTTGAAAATTTGTGTTGATTTTGCAAATAATTCAGGGAAGAAGGGGGAAAAAGATCTTATCACAATATACCTCAAATCTTCTTGACCATTATAACCTTTCTTATCAGGCATTACTAAGTTACCTGTAGACCTGAGTAATTTTATCTAGCTAGGAACATGTTTTTCAGTCTTCCTTCTTTTTTATTCATCTGCTCTGCATGGGAAACCCCTTAAGCTTTGCTGAAATCTAAGGCTGTGTAGAGTTAGCAAGATTGTTCTGCAGAGGGTACCCTGAGTGCCAGAGAGGTCAAAGAGCCATGGAGAATGATTTCAGTGTGTCCTGCTTTCCAGCTGGGCTGGCAGAAAAGCTGTCTTGATGGTATATGTTGTACTGCAAGACAACCATCTTCTGGCTAAAACACAGCTCAGTGCTGGTGTAACCCTGAGGAAATGGCCAACATGACTCAGAAAGCTCAAGCTTTGTCCTGGAATGGCTTCCACAAACAGGAAGCCAACCCTCGAACCACACTGATGTGCACACACCCACTGCTAATTTGGGCACAGTAAATATCACCCTGACTCATCTGTTGGCTTTCTCTGCCACTCTCTCTGGAGGATGAGGCCTGCAGGTTTTATGGATGATGTTTCTAACAGGCAAATCACATGCTTCAAGCCTGCAGAAAAAGTCACATCCCCTTCTCACTACTACATAATTTCCACATCATCCTGACTGAAAAAAGGTATAGTTCTGGAAATACATCTAGAGGTAGGCTCCAAGGGGACAAATCTTTAAATTTATTTTTATTCTTGTAATTAGATACCTGAGGAGGGACAAAAATCTCTCTCTGAGAGTATAAAGTGCTTACCAGTTAATGAAATGGAATCACTATCAGGAATGTTAAGTGATGACATTACGTTCTCCATTAATTTCCTTTGCACTCATTTATTGTGAACCTTTTAAAAAAGCTGGTGATTGAAAAGACCTATGTCTTGGAAGCATAAGGATTGATTCTTGAAAAAACATCTATTGTTAACAGTCCCATGTGAAAACCATCTAATTGTAGCACTGGGGTCTCATTTATCTTTTCTTTTTGCAGTTCTAATGTTTAGTTACATTAGTTTCTATTTGCACTAGATAATCTCATTCAGCCTGGAAAAATGTTCCCTCTCTATAAAGCTTTTCAGGGCAAAAAGGGCTATAGGAAAAATGAGAGCCCTGTATTCTGGAGAGACATTTATGTAAGTTCTAAAGCTGGCACAAAGCTTACAAATCTCCTAAATCCTTCCTTTTAGCCTTCCCAGCAGGGTCCTGACTCCGAATGCTTCCAGGTGTGGGTTCCTTATGCATGGCTGTGTTTCACTGCATAAGGCATCTCTAGAAAATGTGCCTAGAAGAAAAGCCAGAAGAATTAATGTACAAAAGTAGAGCCTTCCCCGTTTGTTTGCTTGAGGTTTTCAATCTCACCCCCAAAAATCTTCTGGAAGTCAGGCGGGGAATCTCCAAACAGGAGGCAGCCAAAATCTCTGTAAAGAAGGTGGCTTAACATAAGGTGACCATGGTGAGCTGATGCCCAAGAGGAATGTCTAGTAAAGATAAGAAAGGCACACAATTTGCAGGTAGAAGGCAGCATCTTAAACACAAAGCATTGTTCTCTTTTATATCCAGCACCTGCCTGCACATTGGGCCCAGCCCTCAGCTGGTACCCAAGGGATGGACTCTCTTTTCCAGTTTGCTAAGTGAGCACCAAGCTCAGGGTGAGCAATAGCACCCAGAGAAGCTTCCTAGTGCATCCTCTGGTGCAGTGCAGGCTTCAGGGAGCAAAGCTTTGCCCAGGCTTTGTGCTAGCCCTTTCTGGAGTGTCTCTGATAGCTTGTCTCCTGTTCTTTATTTTATTTCTCTTCAGAGCTTTGTACTAGCCTAGACAAGATCCAGAAAAGGTTTTGCTTTTTTTACCCCCTCTTGGGATGAGGAGACAGGCCAGGGGCCTGCAGGCAGTTTTCCCTAACATTTATTGAAACCTTTCAGCTTCAACAGCTCGACATGTGCCAGTACTGAACAATAAGTGCCAAACTAATTTTTTACAGGTAGCAAAATGAGGTGCCTGAGTGTTTGGACATGTGCCCCATTTATTTCAACTGGCACTGCAACATATTAGCTCAAGCCATAGGCCCATGCCCCATGAAAAAGAGGTAGAATAAATCAGTGCAAAGCACTGATGCTCCTGAGGTAGATTTTTTCCAGCTAGCTGGAGATCAAGTAGTGTTAAAGCAGACTTCATGTAGCAGGGCAGTACAACCCTGTCCAAGGCCCTGAATATCTAAGTACTCAGAGATTATTTCAAAGATTTTACTATGTGAAGGCTTACAGCTGCTGGGGGGAGGCAGGCTTTCCATCTGTACTCCTAAAGTCCCAGTGCAATGCCATACCTACCATAATTTTTCTTCCCTGGAATGAGGGATGGGACAAAAATAAGGGATATTTTCCCATTTCAGTGGTATTTTGGAATGGTTTAGTCATGCATTATTAATGATAGCCAATTAATCAAAACGGTTGCACACACTGAGTTTCATCAAGGTTTAATGACAAATGCCATGGACTAATCACCATCTTGTTTCTGTAAATTGTTAACAATTATGTTTCCAGTATTACCCACTCATGCACACCACCCAAACTCGCAAAGGTGTGTGCATCCTCCCTGCCCACCCAAGGTGGCTTCCCCCAACCAAAGCATCTTCTCTCTTCTCATCTTCCAAGGTTGTTTTTCTTCCATGCCTCTAATCCTGCACTTCAGTCCCAGGCCCTGCTGTGGTTGCCTGTGGAGGGTGCAGGCAGCAGTGGGAAAATAAGGGCTTGCAGCTCTGGAAAGGGTTGCTTGCTGCTCTGGGAGGTGTGTTTGTGCTGGGCTGATTAACACCCAGCAGCTCCATGGTGTTCAGTCTAGCACAGAGAGACAATAAAAAGGAGGTGCTCCCCAGAGCCCAGTTTGACTCAGGAGACAAGAAAGTGCATGCAAGGGGATTTGAAGAGACTGTGGTCAATGTGGGTCTTCAGCCAGATGTGTGAAGCTGGCATTGCTTTTAAAATAATATAGGCATGAGGTGCTCACATTAGCCTTCCTTCCTTCTTCCCTGAATGATGTCAAGGGTAAGGAGACTTTTATTTAGCTTTTCAAAAAGAATGAGATCCTGAATACAGGAAAGGTTTTGGGATGCGAGGGGTCTTTTCCTCTGTAGAAAATTCCAGGAGGATTTTGTGTGTTGGAAAAAACACAAGTTGACTCTCTTGACTGAAGAATGGCAATGGGAAAACAAGGTGAAGATACATAGCACTGGGCTGCCAAGAAACTTTCTGGCTTGCAGATTCTGTAAGTACTCCATTAGAAAGCAGCTCTGAAACAAGCTGTGCATCTTTTTATAATCTTGTCTTATAGGGCAATTTAAACATTGCTTGATTATCTATTCTGCTATCCATGATGTTGGAATGAATTAGTGTGCTATTTTATGTAGTAGATAAAACCAGAGAAATTGTCTTCCTCTTTTATTTTTTAGTGGGGATTTCTTAGATGTTGCTCCAGTTCTTGTAACTTCCAGAACTTGGTTACTCTTCACTGAAATGAGCAATGTTAAGGCATCACCCACTCCATAGTGGGGTGTTGTCTTATCTCACCTTCACTTAAATGAGGGTGAAACACACATTGAACTACTCTGCTGAATTGCAGTATTTATTATTTAGGCATGCAACATCCACTCTGTTACAGTAGTAGCAGTCTGAGAACACAAGGTCAGCCTGGCAATTACCAGCTGCTTCATTTGTTTGTGGAAACAATTTGTGTAATTCATTAAGTATCTTTAAATGTAACACGAGAAGTTTGCTGTCTTTTAGCTTTTGTCCCAGGAATTTTGACTGTATTTTGGGCTCTGACTCTTGCAGAGTCATTTTCAGCTGATGGGAAACAGAGTAGGAAATGGGTGAAAAGCCAAATTCTCTTTGTCATAGTATAGCACAGTGTAATTTCTTGGTAAAAGATAACACCATTTGTTCTAATAGCTCATTGGCAGTAGCAATTTACCTTCTACCCTGGAGTATCTGATTTTGACCTCTTACATGTTTTTTATACCACTGTATTTTTAAGATTCTGAAGAGCATTTTGACTTAGGAACAAATGTAGCAATGTGATTAAATCAGGATGAAGCATCTACTTAAAGCTAATTATGTACTTAAATATGCTGCTGAAGATGACTTTCCTACTGATTTATGCAAGGGGAAAATCGAGTCCAAAAATACATGTGAAATAAGGTAGGTATCTATTTCTTTTGAGATACCATATTCTATCTCTTTTTCTTTTTTTCCATATCTCTGTACTAAAAAACTTTCCTCTTTTGGATTTTTAAAGACTCAGTAATGGTGTTTTCTGCAGCTATGCTGATGTCCCCAAATTTATGCCAGTAAGTCAAATCTCCATATACTTTCTATCTTTCCCTAGCACTCTCACTAGGCCTACAGTGTCTGGTAAAGCAGTTTTGCTGCTAAAACATCTATTTAGCATTTTTTGGTTCTTGTTCTATCTTCTGGGATGATTGATGTCGACAGAGACTATTAAGTTTTAAGTCTCTGGGTTCCTTCAAGCAGCTTGGGTTCGCTGCTGTCCCAGAGGCTGTGCAGGATGTACCAAGCCTGCCAGAACCCAGGGAACTCTGCTCACCCCTCTAGGAGTGCAGCCTCATTCTCTGCTTCAAAGCTGTGGAGTAACAAGGGAAGGGCCAACCTTCTGGGCTTTCACAGCACACTCTCATGTTGGAGCACTTTACCCATTTGCTACTGGGTTCACTGTTTTCCAAAGCCCCTGGCCTCAGCCAGTGGGCAGACTGTTAGTCCCCCAGTGTGGCATCTGCTCAGGCATGGCTAACTGGTACCATCTGCAATTAGATGGTGCTTCCAGCCTCTTCCTGCCTAACACTCTTGCTCCCAGGATCCCAGCCCTGCGGTTGCTGTTGGAGGGAAGAGGCCCTCTTGCTGGCATTTGCAGTAGAGCACCTGAACAAAGCCCTGGGAACAATTTTTCTCTTCATTTCCAGGCATGGTGCTTTGCTGAGGATTTATCTGACTTTGTGGTTACTCCAAGCTAGGAAATAACACCTTGGTGCTGTTGTATAAAGGGGGAAGCCTTTCCATGTGGCAGGTTAGTTTACAGTCCCCCACAATCTACAACTATGGAGAAAACAAAGATACCCTGTGCCCAAGAAGAAGTTTAGTGACTGGATTGCTGCAGTCAGGACAATTAATCTATCCCTTATTTCCAAGTTTATTAAAAACATGCTGCTTTTCCTGATGAGCGGTGTTAGCCAATGGCAAATATTAACCCAAAATCCATGACAGGCACTCTGGCATGCTGCTTGATACCTCATGCCAAGTGTGGTTATAATTCTACCCTGGTGCTTTGCTGCCATACCCTTGAGCTACTCATTAATATTTGTGCAATGAGTGCCGAAAACATGGACATGCCTGAAGTGTGAGCACACCAGAACATGTGTTGGTAGCCAAATTGTGGACATCAGTGGCACGTGCTTCACTGAGGCCTGAGTGAGCATAGGTAGCTCAGTTTGGCTTTGCCTGGGCCAACATTTTGCCTTCCCAGGGCTGACACATCCCTGTGGGTTGGGCAGAGAGGCACATGTCATCCTGGGCAGAGTACACAGGAGAGAGGATCCTCCTCTTTAGTACAGTTACGCCTGGGGACAGAAGTGTTTCCTTCCTGCACAGGTCTGGCCAGGCAGCAAACAGGGGATCCCTTCTGAGTCATATGCAAAAAGAAGGCATACACTGGTTTTGAGGGTGAAGATACCAAAGTGCTGGACAAGAAGCTCTGAAGCTGGAATGTGGTGGGCTGGGAAGGTGCTCTCTGACCCATAGCTCCCAGTGAATCTGTGCTTCCAGGAGTATGAATCAGGATGCAGCTTATGGCAAAGGTTAAAAGTAAAAGAGCTGTAAAAAGAAAACGTGCAGAGTTCTTGAGGACAGCTGAGAGCAATTTTTTAAAGAGGTCAAATGTAAATCATAATTTTTGCCTTGGAAGCCTACTGCTCTCACAAGTTGCTTTCATTTGCGTATTTAGAGAAACAATGCAGCTTGTTGGGGCCTCAGTTTGGGTCAGGCTGCCTCAATATTGTGAGTGAACAGTAATCATAAGATCCTGTCTCTTTAAAGTAGAAAAGCCAGAAAATCTTCTTGCTGAGGCTTCTTGTTATCACAGAGGTTTACAATTTATGTGGTATTTGTCTTTTCACCCTGAAAAAAGGGGTGACAGCAAATTGTGTTCAGATGTGTGGATAAGATCTAATATACGGAAAGAACCCAATACTCAGAAAAAGCTCTCCGTGGGCTCCAATATATAGATTTGCCTAAGAAAAAAAACCAGGCTTATGCCAGAATATGTATTTGGGAATTTATTAGATGGGGAATAATACTCTAGTTTGAAAGGGAAGTAGGGGAGTTTTGAGGGCAATGTCCGCTGTCCAAACCAAGAGCCACAGCAGGAGGGCAATTCCCAGAACCGGATCCATCAATCCATCTGCTTAGCAGCAAGCATTAATTGATGCTGATTGTGGCAATTTACTTATCCAGTGGCAAAAACAGATATACAACCCTACCCTTTAGTATTAGACACCTGGATCCCCAGGTGGCCAGGAGAGAAGCACATGGAGATGTGGACTCCTGAGCCACAGGGTGAGGACAGAAATGGATAGAACTCTCTCCTTTATTTTCAGCTTTGTGGCACTGTACTTAGGAGCACTTAACCCTGAGGCAAAGAGGTCAGCCTTTGGCTCCTGCAGAGAAGAAATGAAGGGATCCAATAGCACAGCAATTCTTTAGTCCTCTTTTCTTTTTAAGTTATGCATGATTCATGGGTTACATTAGAATCCCTCCAGCAGAAGGCCACGGATCATTAATGCACAAGTCCATAGGACACATGACTTCTTTCTGCTTTTGTTACAAATCACATTGTCTACCTTGCACACTGCCAACTTTACCTGTGGCTCTCAGCACTCCCCATTTACAAGTGCAAGTTCTCTGTTCTCCAACGTGTCACGTTAAATGCACCTCCTGTACAAGGAAACCACCTCCTGTACAAAGAAACCCAACCACTTCAGGAAAATGTGCACTGATGGAAGCTGTCAGTGTCCAGGAAGAGTTACACAGAGCAGCTTAATTTACACACTGGAGCAGGTCACACCGATGGAATTGCTGACCCTCTGCCTTTGGGCACGGAGCAAAGCATCCTCGTCACCCCTGCAGTACTGCCAGCTGCCCTGGGTGGAGAGGATGCCCTTCTGGCTTCATTTTAGTTCAGGTCAGATAAAAGGATGTTTTGTGTTGAAGACCATATCAGATTTTAAATAATTTTTTTCACTCACTGTGTGTTCTTTTTGTGAAGTGGTAGCTGCAAAACGCATAAAGAACTGTTTTCCAAGATGTCTGATTGGATACTAAAAAGCTAAAGATTAATAAATAATCTAATATTAGACGGGATGGAAATACCAAAAAGTACTAGATGGATCATTAGTGGAGCACAGTGTGCTCAAAGCTACATTTACTTGAAATAGACTACGCACAGAGGAAAATGAGATCTTTCTCTTGTCTGAGTGGCAGTAAATTTGCACAGTAACACTGAATTCTGGGATTGTACATGTGTGAGTGCTCAGGATCAGATCTCTTCTCTAAACGTGCTCATTTTCTCAGCTAAGCTCCAGCCTGCTCATCGAGTTAATACCCTACCTAGCAAAGCCTACTTGTCTTCCCAGCATGTTCCCCTGAGAGTGGATAAAAAGGTGTCTTTGCCCCTGCAGCTGAGGAAACCTCCATATGTGCCCCTGTCCTTTATGGCTGGGGTTGCATGGGAGTGAGAATTGCAGTCCAGCCCTTTATGGTGCTGCCAGAGTGAAATACAAGCGCTGTGCCCTGGAGTCCCACCACAGATGCATCTAAAACCAGCCCTCAAACAAAGACATCACTGTAAGTAAAAGTAAGATATTTCAATATAAACTTCCACCTTCATCCTTACTGCTCATATAGGGAGGATACAGCTGTTCAAGTGTGATTTTTTTTCTCCTCATCTAGCAATTTCAGGAAATCAAAATACGTGTTGGAAGAAGTGGAATCTTACAGATTTGTGACCATCTGGGACTCATCTCCTGCCCAGTCTCCAAAGAGATTGTGCTTTTCAGGGCCAGGCAGCTGTATTTGCTTAGCGTTTTTTGTGGGCTCACCATTTCCTCGACAACTAGCTTCCAAAAGTCTCACTTGACTCCTACTTACAGGTAAAAAGAGCTGCAGAAGAACTAGGACCAGTTTGGTCTATTTTTGTCCCAGAAGGTGTCACTGAAGAGCCAGGAAAGGTGCAGGTTTAGTGATAGTTTTAACTGGGATCTCTACTGCAGCCTCGGAAGGTGGAGCCTGGAGGCTAGAAGCAATTTGGAGTCACAGATTCTCGCGCCTGCTGCGGACTGACGATCTGGAGAATTTTCCATCACAGAATAAATACCCTGAAACTGTATTATTCCTCAGCGAAGTCATCCCACAGTGTGTAACAAAACGAAACCATTCTTGGGAGGTGGTGGTGGGAAGCGGTTCATGAGTTTGGAGGTGTTTTTTTAAAGCCTACCTTTAAAGGATCACGTTCATCTTCTTGCTCTTTGCTCTATGTCTGTTGTGGCAACTTTACATTATAAAAAATACATCATTTAAAATAATATAATTTAGGATATTTTTATTGTCTAGGTCTTTAGGCCTTTTCTTAAGAATAGGAGGAAGAGCTGGGATTTCCAATTGCTTTGCTATGATTTACTATGCATTGTCGATAGACGTGGAAGCAGCACAGACCTTGCAATGATGTAAGAGGCCACAAGCAGCTTGTACTGTGAATTCCACAAAGAACAAGTCATACCCAGCAAACTGGGTGTCTTTCTCTCCATTTGGAAAAGGTATCTTGAGTTACTGTTTTAAGTCTTTTCTCCAATGTTAAGCATTTTAGGAGACTTGATCTGATACATAAAGCAGATATATGAAGGATACTCATCTCCATGATGGGTATTAGAAAGAAATTCATCATGGATGTGGCCAGAGTAGAAAACCCTCTCAAAAGGATATTAAATGCTCTGCTTTTAGCCAGTCTCTTAACTACTGAAGACTAGGCTGTGATCTGTTCTGATGTGGGGGGTAAGATTATCCTACACTGGTCTACTGCTGGTTGTTGCTTCCCTCCCCAGAAACATCTGCTACTGTCTGAGGCAGGGTAATGGACTAGATTATTGCATCCATGTTTCCAGTCCTGGGCTTAAAGAAAGTAATTGAAGGGTCTTAAAAAAAAAAAATACAAAATGGTGAGTTAGATGATGTTGAGCTCTACAGCTGATAGATTTCTAGTCAGTTCTTTGCTCTTTAGGGTACTGATGTTGCAGATCTCCCCTTTTCCTCTCGTTTCCAATAGCATGTTCTCAGCTGAATTGGTTTGTCTTGTCTATAGATTAAAGCACAGCTTTTTGACATATTGTAGCTCTCTCAGGTAAAGGACAAAGGAGGGAGAATAATTTTTTCCCTGACAAAGCTATGTCAGGTTAATTGCTCCAACGTGCTCCCAAGGTTTGAATCAAGAAATATGAAAAAATGTTCCTAAGTCACTAAAAAGTGTGTCTTCTTGTTTGACAAAAGCCACTCACAGTTTCACTTCAGTGAAAATTCAAATATTTTTCCTAAACTGCTCAGTACCAGATGAACCACAAAATGGCTGCAAGTACTTTTAATGGTAGATATACCATAAGCTCATAAGAATGTATAAGAAAAACCTATTTTGTTTCAATAAGAGGAAAATGAGCTGAAAACCCCACATTTTTAACGACATAATAGAGTGTACACAGTGACATTCTGCTAAAACCTTTGGTGTTCACACTGAGGGAGTAGAGCAGAGGAGACTTGCAGGTTTCAGTGCTGGAATTTTGCCATTTAATCTTTCCTTTGGCAGATCAGCACAGAGATTACATAGACTCTGTGCATTGTTATCCACAGAAATAAAACCTATAGGAGTTTGTTCAGCCGTACTCCCCACTTTACTTACCCATTTTTTATTTCAGCTGCTAATCTCCTAAGGATTTCAGCCTTTAGCTCAGGGTTATCAGGACGGCATTGTGAGTGGATAACATCTGTTTCAGCTTTCATCCATCTAGAACACAAGCATTAATCACTAGAAATGGAGTGTGAAATGGAAAGAAAAGTTAAATGCACATTTGATTCTGAATGCTCTTGGAGAAAATGTCTTTCAGGACCTGACCAGAGGGAGAACTTCACTGCACTATAAGTGGGTTTGCCAGTGCATCTTACATGAAAAGCTGGTCATTATCTGATATAAATTCTGCTAATTTCAGTTTATTTTAAAGGCACATACCTTGTCCTGTCTAATTTAAAAGAAAAGTTTAAAACAACGAATCCCAAAACAGTGCATCTGTTTAGATTAATTTGGTTGTGGTCACCAAAAAAACTTCTCTTTCCAGGCTTTCTGTGCCCCAGCTCATACCTGGAGCCCTGAACTGTTGCAGCTTCATGCTGCAAATGGGTGACTGTGGCCATGCTTTCTGGGGGTGCTGAGGGATATATAACAAGGACTAGGAGCAATCTTGGAACAAGACACACTGAGCTGACTCAATAGGCCTTTTCCATTCAGAGTTTCTAGATTTTCACAGATGCTGTAAGGAGCTGTGTTGATTTTCTGCTGGTCTGGCATGTGTCATGGGAGCTAGACTCTGAATTTTTAACTCTAATAACAGTGATCATCCCTGCCTTGATGGGGGCAGTTAGGCACGAGATACTGTGACCAGAGTTAACTTGGCTTGCTGCTGTCCGTGTGCCCTTCTTGGATAGTTGCATGGGAAATTTTTACAGCACAATAGGCTGGATTTGCTCCATTTTGTGAGGATTTATGTGTGCCAGGTACCCTCTCTGCATTGGAGAACATGTTGGGTGTTGTGGTGGCCCTGGGAAGCTGGAGGTGGAAGATGGCTATATTCAGATCTAGCTGATGATACATATTTTTTGTTTTCCCTTTTTGCAGAGGTGATTTCTAGCTTTGCTTCTAACATCACTATATGCTCAAAAAGCAGGCAGTAATTATTTTCTGAACCTCTCAGAAAAGGTTTCTCCCAGAATTCCTACAAAACCACAGAATATAATTCATCCACAGCAGTCAATACTACCTACTTCTGTCATTTTAAAACCTCTTTTTCATCAATGGACAGTGAGTTTGTCAAGGCATAATTTTTGTGCAGTGCAATGAATTCAGCAGATTACGTGTCCCTTTATCATTCTTTCCCCTTGTCATACTTTGAGACAAATTGTTCCCAGCATCTTGGTCTCTCAAAGTCCCTGAAGAAAGGCATTATAGCTCATTAAAAACATCCCAACAACCCTCGCCCATCCATCTGGTCAGTGCTGTAGCTCTGGAACAACTCTGGAAGCATCCTGTTTCCAGATCCTAAGAAGGATGTCTCTGTGGGAACAAGAGAGAAACCTGTTAATGACAGTATTATTTCTCTAGCATCTCAAAGTTGAGCCCAACCCTAACCTCTTCATAAAAATCACTTCATTTGGTGCCCTTCCTCTGACTTCCTTGCAATTTAACTGTAGGTAGGCTTAAATATATTCATTTTATGCATAGCAACAGCCTAGCTCTCTCTGTATTCTGGGAAGTGTTTCTGCAGGCCCTCTGGTTCTTTGATTTCCTTGTGTGCTTTGTTAAGAAGTGAAATAGTTAATGTTCACTGCATTACAGTCACAGTACTTGTCAGCTGAGTTGGCATCTTTTCAGGTGAAGGAGAATGTCATGCAGCAGGGATCAGTTCAGTCTCTCCTCAATCTCGGCTGATCAACATGGGATAGTTACAACAGAAAGGAAAAGAGAGGCACTTTGAACCTCTTTAATTAAACCAGCAGTAGTTCCCAGGAGGACACTTTGTGTCTAAAATCAAGGCCTGTCTTTTTTACTGTATATCGCTGCATATTCTTTCAGCTACTCTGACAAGATCCAGTCTTTACCTAAAATCAGAATGTCCACCCTGGTCTCACATGAATCATCTCATTAGACCAGTATAACCAGGACGAAACAACTGCACAGAAAAGCTCACAGATATTTATTTATATTCACTTTGTGTTTAGAAAGATCCTTTCCCATTCTAACAGATAAGAAGTTGCTTTTACAAGTGAGGTGAGAATATGCCAAGCAACTGCCAGACACTGAATCCTTTGTGTTTTCTGGAGCTGATGACTTTTATCTGTGCTTTGAGTAAGAATTGGGAGTCTGTCACCTCCCCAGATACCCTTCTATCCCCAGCTTCCTTCTACCAAGCAAGCTTTTATTTCTGTTAAAAAAAAAAAAATAGATAGGAGAGGGAAAGAGAAATTATTTGCCTTATACTTTTAGGATTATGTTATTTAGAGTATATTTTGCTGCCCTTCTTACAAAAAAAGACACATAAAGACATTTCTTACTTGGTTTTACTTCTGCACAGGCAAAAGCCTAAATACTGAATACGATCTCTGATTTTTATTTTATAAATGTAACTTTTCTTCTTTGCAAGTCTTTTTAGCTTTGAAAATATCCTCCATTCTGAAAACTGGTGCTTTTGGAAACTCCCTGAGTCTTTTTAAGGGAAAATCTAATGACCCCACAGGGAAGCAATAGAGAAGGAATCAGTGACTGCTTTTCTGAAATGCTGAAGTGCAATACTGAACTGAAATAAAATATTATTATTATTTGTGTCAAAATAGGAGTAACTGCAGTTCTAGACATAGTAGGTAAGACATGCACTGACATCAAGGGTAAAAAATGTAAGTAAGCAAAGTCTGTGGGAAATATGTCATTCTGCACAGGAAGAATTGTGAAGACAAAAACGGTTTGCAAAGAGAAATTCAGTATCTGAGGCCAGGACTGGGACCTGGTCTGGTGAAGATGTTATTTTTCTCACCAGACCATCCTTTCCTTCCTTTGGGTTCTATGTTCTGTACCAGCTCAGAGAACAGACTTCTTGAAACTACTTAGTATTCACCACAGATGACAGCCTTGTAGTTTTGCGAAAAGTAACATCTGTTCAGGGAGAAACTGTGTGTAGTTGTATAAGCAGGTTTCTAAGACATGTATTCAGAAAAGAGGAAACAATTTTGCTCAAATATCCCTAAAATTTACCAGCCTATTCAACATAATCTGGTGACCCAGAGCAATCTTCCTGGGGAAAGAAAAAGACTATGTGATGATGTCCAGACCCCCAGCTGACACCAAATGATATTGCCCCTTTACAGATCTACTCCATTATGGTTTTGCTGCCTGATAAAAAGAATTTCCTGTCAGTGGCAAGTGCAATTTTTCAAAACCAATCTATATGCTGGACTTGCCTCTGATTTTAACCAGCAGAGCCTTGCATCACTGTCACTGCTGATACAGGCATCCTGTGAGCTTTCTGACTGCGTCCAGAACTGCCCAGTTTCACCTGGTTTCACTGGACAGTTTGACAGAACTGTGAAGAGCATGAAGTTTTGCTGCAGAAGCACAGGCTGGCTGAGATGCTTGGCACAGCTCTGATGAAAGTAGGATGAATTTGAAGGCTTTAATATGACTCCACACCCATGAACGTTCACTTGGATTCTGTTCTGCTTAAAAAAACTCTCTTCCCAAGGGTTACTTAAGGTACTTTTGAAAAGCATTACAGAATTAGCTCACCATATTCAAATGTAATTATTTGTTTCACTCTGAGATCAGCTAAAGAGAATATTTTATTCTACCCATTATTCTTTCTTCTTTGTAGCCATTGGGAAGCAGGACAAGGATTAATTGCATGTCAGTCTCCTGTTCTGGGTAGCAAGAGATCATACATGGTCTTGAACTCTGGTTTCATTCCTATATATTTAATGAAAATTACTCCTTTAATTCTATAAATATAAATCTAAATAATAACACTTGCAACTAACACATTTCATATACTTGTGTATTTTTTTGCCATTTCTTGGTCAATGTAACCACAGGTAGCATTTGTTGTTCAAACCTATGATATGTTTTTCACTGAGTGCCTTTTGAAAAGTCACCTGTTCTTACAAGTTGGTCTTACTTTTAATGCCTGTATCTTTACCATGAGAGTTCAAAGTGAAAGGCTGCTACATTTAACATAGCTCATCTTCAAATGGTATGAAACCACCATGTGACAATATCTGATTGAAAAAAGGAGTCTTTGGCCTCATGGCAAGGCTTGTACCCAATGGAGGCCTGGGTGGAATGTGGGGCTATGTTGTTTCAGCTGTGGGATCTGCTCCCAGCAATGTCCCACATGGGTTAGTTGCTCCACACAGCTGCTTTCCCCTGGGTGTGAACAGGGACAAATATCCTGATCTTCACAGCCAGGTACAATTGAGGGAGCATAACACAGAAGGGCTAAGCAATATGTTCCAAGGTTTGTGCAAACCTAAGGAGCTATTACCAGTCAGTAGATAAGATGACATGTTATCCTAAAATCTGTGTCTTTGCATCCAGGGTATTTTTTTCCGTCAGTATCTCCTTTTTTTTTTTTTTCTTTTCTTCTTTTTTCTTTTTTTTTTTTCCAGTCAGCAGCCTCTTCATTTCTCAGATGTCACTCTCTTTCTTTTTCAGACAGATCAGCAATGTGGTTTTGAGGCAAATATCCAGATCGTTTTTATTTACTGCTCTTTGATTCATAGCCAGAGTGCTTTCAGAGTACAGGCACCTGGAATCCCTTTCAGTGAATCAGCATGGGAAGATGCACTCTAGGAGCATGCCTAATTTGCTGCAGTTGTTGATGGATGCTGACTTGATGGGACCAGATTAAAGCTAGTCCACAGCCAGTTCTCTGAAATGCAAATAGTGTGCATGTTGCATCCTCAACTACTAATTTCCTTGCCCTACAGATGTGCTCCTGCTTGCTAATGTGGTGACAGCATGAGAAAGTCACAGCCCACAGCAAGCCTGGTTTCACTGTATGAAGGGATCAGGAGACACAGTCACTGATAGGGGAACAATAAAGTTCATCAGGACTGAAAACATCTAGGACACAAATAATTTACTTTGCAAAATGACGGAGCAAATACCTGCAGTTCGCTGTGGCCACCATCAGGTCACCCACATGGACATCATAGTTCCCAAGGTCTTTTCCTACTATTTCAGGACTCCAGCAGTAGCTAAACCAAGCCATCCACTGTAAGACTGCCTTTGTATTTGGACTTCAGCAGCACAGATCTAATCAGTGACTCTGGGATCAAACCAGGTCCTTTGTGGCATAAAAGGGACAGACAATTTGCTCTGGAACAAACCTTTGTGTGCTGTCCTTTTGGGCTGTAAGACAGAGAATGGTCTTTGATAGTGTTAGATGTGTTCTTAGGAAGCATTTTTCATCCAGGCTTCAGTATTTTGTGTTTTATTTCTATAATTGTAACTTGTGACTGTAACACCGGACAGGTCTCCCTGTTTGAAGCAAAAGGATGACAAAAATACTGGCATCCCTCTGTGCAGACAAGCCACATGCCCTTCAGAAGCAGCAAAAAATATTGTTGTACTTTTTCTTCCTGATCTCTTTCAAGCCCCTGTGGGAGTTCACCAGAGGCATCTGCAATAACAAAGAGTCCTTAGAATGAATTGTAACAGCCAAGGAGACTTCTTTGCTGGATTACAAATGGAGCCAGAAGATGAATTTCGGAGAGAAGAGCAGGAAGGAAGTTGTGAGAAGTTCCATAATTTATTAGAGATGAGCTGACTACAAGAGTGAGTCAAGAGTCAAGCAAAATAAAAAAGGTCAAGAATGAGAACAAACACATCCTGGGAAGCAGCTGCAAGGTTGGGAATATGATATAGTGTTATTACAAAGCTACTAATAGAGCTGATTTGTGACTCTCTGGCCTGACCTCCAGATCAATAGTTTACATCAATTGTCAGAAACTAGATTCAATCATCTGTGAGTCAAAATGCCCCTCTCTGGAGAGAATGAAATAGTAAACAAATAGGAATTAAGCTGTGATTTCTGTCTAGATCCAGATCTATCTATGGACAGAGTATTGATCAGTCGATACTAACTAAATATGTGTGGAGAGATTGGTACTGGCCTGTATGAAGATCTGTGTGTCTATGTTTATGAGTCTGATAGAGAATCTTCTATAGAAATACGTGTGTTGGATTGGGTTTGCATGGCCAAGCTTTTGGTAGCATGGGAGCTACAGAGGTGGCTTCTGGGAGAGGCTGCTGGAAGCTTCCTCCCTGTCCAGCAGAGCCAGTCCCTGGCAATCCAGAGACAGAAGTGTCACTGGCCAAGGCTGGGCCAACTAGAAATGGTGGTAACACCTCTGTGATAGCATATTTTGGAAACAGAGGAAAAAAAAGTGATTGCACAGTTGTAATTGTGGCCAGAGAACAGCAGGATGAGAACATGGGAGAGGAACAGCCTTGCAGGCACCAAGGACAGTGCAGAAGGAGGGGGAGGAGGAGGCGCTCCAGGCTCTGGAGCTGAGATTCCTCTGCAGCCCATGGTGAAGCAGCTGTGTCCCTGCATCCCATGGAGATCCAGAGAGACCCCACTGCACACCAGAGCGGGGGGATGCCTCAGGGGAGGCTGTGACCCTGTGGGAGGCTCACAGAGAGAGGAGCCCACACTGGAGCAGCCTCTCCATGGTGAAGAGCCCCAAGGAAGAGTGACCCATGGTGCAGCAGTCTGGGGACGACTGTCGCCCAGGGGATGGACTGACACTGCAGTCGTGAACTTCATTTATATACATATTTATATGGTCAGATTGGACAGGACTCTGATCAACCTGACATGCTAAAGGATGTCCCACCTCATTGCAGGGGGTTGGACTGGCTGACCTTTAAAGATCCCTCCCAACACAAACTGTGCTATGATTCTACTTATGGATAAGTTTACATATACATGAGTGTTTTTGTTTTGTCCTTTGAGACTTTGTAACAGCTAGCTTGCTTTGTAATTAACTTGAAACCTGACCAACAACAAGGGCTATTGGAATGTTTTTGAATACCAAATTGTTTTTGTGTCATGTCTTATCAGGGGTTTTGAAATCTAGCCCAGATTTCACTGGACAATTTGTCAGATCCTGGATATCTCGGCTGCTTTCCAGACTGCTGCAGAAGGAACCTTGCTCACCAGATCAGCTCAGCATGTTGGGCTATTTTCTGAGATGACACTTGCAGCTAGTTACTGGCCAGGCCTGTGGGAGCAAATCAACAGCAGTCAAACTCTTTGATCTATTTTTCACACCACAGCCATAATGCCAGCATTCAACTTAATTTGCTGGCTTAGACATTTGCAGGAAAATAAAATAGGTCCATGGTGCTTGATGTGAACAGGCTTCAGCTAAGCAGTAAGAAATCAGGAACTTGGGTAGTCACAACTAAACATCATTTAACTCCAGCTGTAGTAAGACCCACTATGTGGAGCAGTCTTACTTCCCAACACCAACCTCTGTCTGGGATTCCTGAATGAGTCCCCTTGAGACAGAAGTTTACATTGGTGAGGGTGTAGGGAAGGTAAGCTCTGCCCTAGAACTCTTGTTTAATATAAGATACCTAAGATCACAAACTATTTCTCTGGAATGAGGTCTGGGGTGAAGTAGTTGAAATTGTATTTAGAGTCCTGAAAAACACCCTTGAGGTTAAGGATATAGAAAGCAGGGCACCATCCAAGCATCTGATGGGTCAGATAGAGAAAATAGGTAAGAGCATCTGTGATCTTTTATCTTGACTGGCAGATCTTTAAAGCTGCATCTGAAGCCTGTGCTACAAGCTCCTGCTGGAGACTTCTTCCCAAAAGCTCAAAACCTCATTGGCAGGGCCACCAAAGCTGTGAGAGACTCATGAGCCCTTTGGAGGCTTGGCCCACGGGGTGAAATTGCTAGCCAGATAACCTCTTTGCTGTAACCCAAGCCCAAATGTGGACATGTGAAAGATTTCTGACCACAGTGTGAGTAAAGAAAGACTCTGAGGTTATTTACTTACTCTGTCTTCTGCAGTGCTGCTCCAGGCAGGGATCATGGCACTAACATGGCCAACACCCATCATTTGTAAAAATGTCTGCTAAGACGAGCTCAAGGCAGTCCATAGAATCTACTAGAAAGGAAACAACACATCAGAAAAGGAGATGGAATACAGAGCTGCAGGATCTAAAGAAGATCTTAGAATTGTGTTATCTGCCCACCTCAGCCAGACTGACAAGAAGGATGGGAGCTGACCTCTGATACTGTACAGTGAATATATTAGCCAGGAGAAAAGTTCTTGCTAGCAAACCACTCAAGAAAAAATCTCTGCTAACAGAGACAGAAAAAAAACCCAAACAAAAATACCTCAGCCAGAAACATCATGTCAGCAAGGAACACACTAACAGAAAGGAGCTACCTCAGTAAACAAAAGCACAGTCTGCAGTATCAAAACACATCCTGCTCCTCTTGATCCTTGCTCACTGCCAGCTGTGAAGTCTTCACACTGCTGCTTTTATGCTCTGCTATGTGACATGAAGCTCTTTACAAAGCAGATACTCCCTGTACCTCTTACTGGGTCCCAGCTTGCAGCAGTAATCAATCACTGGAAATCTTCCTCGTTCTTTTGCCACAAGAGGACTCCAGTCTCCAGTGGCTCCCGGGGAGATGTTTGTGGTTTTTCTAACTAACTTCTCCAGAGACCTGTTCCAGCAAACCAGTAATTAGGATCTTGGTTTAGCAGCAGCTGTTTTCCAAAATGTAAAATGAACAAACATGTTTTTTTCAGCGCTCTAAAGAGACAGACTACTATTTGTTAACAAGAAAGTCCTGCTCTATCCAGCTATGGCATTGAATATTTTTGCTAAAGAACATTGCAATGGAAAACACTTGCGGGTAAAAGAGATCTTTTTCTTATCATTAATTGTATACAGCTGTGTTGAAGCTTATAGCTAATGACAAAGACCCGTGTTTAATAACATTTTTTAACTAATTTGTTTTAAAGCTTCCCGCTTCTTGTCTCACTGTGTGCCATGAGCTTAAGGGCAAGTATCTTACAATGCTAACAACCATTCATATAATGTCTGATTAATGTGGTTATGGCTCTAGAACCATGTCAGTAATTATAATGATAGAAATATGACCCTTTTCATTTTAATAGAGGCCAATATATATATCTTATGGCTTTTATGGTTTTTAACTATCCAGCCATGAATGGGAGCTTGTAGAACTATTGTAACTACGTTAGAGATAGGAAAGCATAAAATGCAAGTCTGCTGGACTCAGCAAAATGAGTATCCATTTACAGTTCACATAGGTGGGGTCTGATCTCTGCTGGAGGAAGAGGAGCTCCTTCAGCAGTTGTAAAAGGTGGAGGATCTGAAAAGGAAGATGCAGGGCAAAACACTGCAATGATTTCCTAGGCAGGCTGCTGACCTGAGAGAACTGAATGATTTGTCTGTTGCTGCTGCTCACCTGCCTGTCTGCATTTACCACGATTTTTAGACAACACTGATACTGTGTTGTTGGACATCTCCAAGGGTTGTTGTGACATGAGACACTGCTTTTCAGTGTGAGATACTGCTTTTCAGTGTTCTGACTATTAATATCTTCGAGTTGCATGTAAGGACTGGAGTAACAACAGCTGAAACAGCCTGACTTGACACTCCTAGCGCTAGAATTAAAGCTTATTGTGCTTTGCTGCTTGTGTTACCCTGTTTATGATAGAGTTCACACCAGTTTACAAGCCCTTTTAGGATAGAATTTTGTTGCTGTGGTGCGAAAGTGAAGTGTTGCAAACCCTGGCAAATGCCCAAAGCAAATATCACAGCTGCAGACCCCCTGAAAGGAATGCTGATTTCTTGCAAAGGAGAGCTGAAGCCAGAAGGGTCCTTAGCCCTAACTGCAAGGTACATCCATCAGAGCTTCTGTCAGAGGGATATGTGATATCTGGGGGACACTGATGAATTAGCTTTCAGCTAGGGAGCTCAGGTGGTGTTAGGACACAACAGAGCTCAGTCCAAATGCATGGCTGGGTTATGAGCTCTGTACTCCACATCTGCCCACTCAGGGTTTTATGCACAGTTCAGGTGTTTTTGCACAGACTGCAGAGAGCACATAACCAGCAGATGTGTTTTCTGAATGGCTGTTAACAGAATAGACACTAGAGGGCTGTGGAAAATGGTCTTTAAAAATATTAGTGCTTGCATTGCTTACTCCCCACATTTCTGTGGGGGACTTCTGAGGGGGACAGCAGGTCTAGGTCCCAGCTTCAACAGACAGACAGGGGAGTGATGGATTGCCCTAACCCAGAGTCAGAGGACTCATCTGGTGCAAGGTCTGAAGATACAGCAAATGCAAGTTCAGGGCTCCCTGGACCATGAGAACTGCCATGTGTGCACAACACAAAGCATCAGTCTGAGGTAAATTTTCTCTCATGGTCCAGTTTACTGAAACAAATGTTGACAATTTAACTGACAACTATTCTGTTCTGTGTATCACTAATGGCTCATGCACTGTCCTAAAGCACATAGGAAAATATAATGTATTATTCTTTATCGGGGTCTCTAATTGTTTTGACAGAAATAATTTTGGATGGTCAGTTTTTTATTAAATGAATGGTGTGTGGCAATGTGGCAGTGAACAGATGAAACACTAGTAATCATGGAATGATTGCCTGATAAGAAAATAATTTAATAGAAATCTTTAGCCAAAACAGTTTTAGAAGGGTTTTTAAAAGTGTTCAAAATGGAAATCCCTGGGAAGGGAACTCAAAGTCCCACTGAGATTCATGTAGGGTGCTAAAAACTGTAGCTCTCTGTACCAAAGTAGCTGAGAAGCCACAGTGGGACAAAGCCAGTCTGATACAGACAGCCAGACCAATGTCAAGTCCATGGTTTAGTTAAAAAGCCATTTGTACCAGACACAGTGCTGGCAAAATACCTGACTGCATTTGAGCGTTCCACCTCGAAAAGCAGAGGGGGAAGGGAGTGGTGGACACAGAAAGGACCCCAGTGTGGCCTGGAACAGACAGGACAGGAGGCAGCAGGGTGGGTGAGAAGGCAGTATGAGGCAGGGTGAGATGCTTCACGCTCTAAGAGGATGGCTCAAGCTGGCAGTGCCCTGAGCCAGGGTGATGAGAGGCCTTGGCATCTCCATGCACTGCCCTGCCCCATTGCACAGTACAGGCTTGCCCTCAGGGTAGAATTTTGGTGAGGATTAAGTGAAAATCCCAACCAGCTTGAAGGCAGCTGGACTCTTGACAACTCTCCATACCTTGCAGATGGCAGAAATCACAACAAATACAGGTGAACTTAAAATTACCTGCCCTAGCAAGTGATTCTGGGACTTATTTAAAGGGTAGAGAAGGGCTGTGGTGACTCTTGTATAGTTAGGGACATCTTAGGCTGTGTGAGCTGTTTATAGTTTATGATGTGTGTATCGTGCTTTTCAGGAAAGAGCAAAAATGGATAGTGACTTCTCCTTCTGGCACCATGCTCTATTCCTAGCTAGGTATAGTGCATTCTGCTCTATGTCCCATTGAGCTCACTAGGAGAAAATCAGCTGCCTCTGCTGGCATTAGGGACATGGATATCAGTGATGCAGGGTGAAGCCTTGTAGTCCATGTGTGGGCTGGAGTTGGCTGGAGGCAGTAAGTGAGAGAAATTGTGCCCTGGTCCAAGCTGAGACTGCCATTTGGGCGGCATTCAGGATTTTTCATTATCATCTGGTAGACATTTTCCAGTAATGAGTTGCTGCTTTTTAGTGCTGGAAGCTGTCTTCCTGTGTAGTATGAGGAACATCAGAGCTAGCGATCTTTGTCTTGGTTCAGCCTCTGCACACACTAAAGAGAAAAAGCATCTGATTTTTTCTGTGAAGGGTGGGGTAGTAAAGCACTTCAGGCACATGATTTAATGTTTCTGTTTTCAGAAGCATGAGTCTCAGCTTCATGCTGTATTTTACACCAAAGCTTCAGCTGTACATGGGTGATTCAGACTTTAGTGATGCAAGTCAGACTCATGTTGGTCACATTATTCCCTCATGTGATTTTTGGTTTCAGAAAGTTTGGGTGCCTTTTAACTCTTCTACCCCTCTTCCCATGGAGATGAAGGAGGTGTGAAGTCTGCTTGGCTTCCTGTTCTTGGTCCAGCGCTGAACCGTGGGACCCGCAGAGTGGAGGCGAGAGGAAGCAGCAGTTTAATGCATGTGGCTGGGTCGCTTTCTGCCCTGATGCTTTACCAGATAGTCTGCTGCCCGTGAAGTCATGCCTCCCCCGAAAGGCAGGCAGGCTGAGGCCAGGGATGCGATGATTGGACTGTCCTCCTCGTCTGGAGGAGCTTAGGGGTCCGTGCTTGCCATGGGATTGATTTTTCGCTCTGGATGCACAGGCGAAGCTGGGAGCGTGCCCAGCTGCGTGTCAGGGCTGCATATTGCATGGGCGCCTTTGAGCCACGGCGTCGGCGTGTGGCTGGATGCTGAGACAAAGTGCTCCTGCAGCTGCAGGGCTTCAGCGCGGTGATTCCTCCAGGTTGGCTTTTCTCCATTATCTCGCGCGTGGCGTCCGTGAACCCCAGGGATGGCTTGCTGCTTGCTGGCCAGGGGGTCCGCCTGATTCTTGTTTAAGGGGTTGGTGGTTTTGCTTTATTTATTCTGCCTCTGCTTCAGGCTCTCCCTGCGTCGAGGAGAAGAAAGACACAAGCTGCGGGGAGTGTGAGGGGGAATAACAAACCGAAGGGAGCCGAGCTCCGGCCGGGAGAGGCCGAGGCGCTCCCCGGGGGCGCTCCCGCGGGGAGCCGCGCACCGCGCCCGCTCCGCGCCGCGTCGATCCCGCCCGGATTTTGCACGTTTCCTTCCCGCCCTTCTTCTTTCCCCCCCTCTCCTCCGTTTTTATTTTTTCACCCTCTTATTTTTCTTCTCCATCTCCCCCCTCTCTTCCCTCCCTCTCTCCCTAGCGTGGTTGGATCAGTCTTTTGGTANCGAAACCCCAAAGCCATCCTCCCCAAAATACCCTATAAAAGCAAATACCACCCCCTCCCTCCGCCCTGAATTATTCCAATAAATCCATTCCCCCGCCTCCCAGGCTGGCTGTTCATCTTGTCCCCCGCGCTGCCAGGCTGATTATATTTTCAAGTATAACGTGGTACCCCAGAGTCGGCTTGCGAGCGGCGTGATTTCAGCGAGGGTCTGAGCGCCGGCAGCTCCGGGAGGGTAACCCTGCCGCCTCTGCCCGTGCTTTGTGCCCAGGTTGTGCGTCGTCGTTTCTACGTGTGCCTTTTGGGGTTTGGCGACGGGAGCCGTGGGGTGGACCCGCTTGCCCCCCGACGTCTCGGCATGGCAGGGCTGGGGGGCCAGCAAGCGGCCGGTGTGGCGTGTGGGATGGCGTGCTGTCAAGGAGACCTGATTTCTTTAGACATGTGGGCATATCTGGTAGGTGGAACGCATTTTTAATGTACTTCTTCCAGCGTGGCGAGGAACTAGTAAGGGGACTGCGCTGTTACTAATTGGCTACATTAAATTGACGATAGTAATTACCTTTCCTATATGGGCTTGTACAGTTACCATAGTAGAGACCATAGGCATTGCTACCTAAAAACCATATTTTGGAAACCTGTGTTTGGAAATGCTTTTAGCTTGCACTAAGTGGAGCAAGGCGGCATTCCTAGAAAAATAAACACATAAGCACATGGAACTGTCTGTTGGATCAGAAACCATATTTTTCAAGTGCTATGGAAACCTAAAGTGCCGTAATGTAAAACAATTGTTTAACATAAGTGAGGGGAAAAGTTCTTTAAACTGCGTAGTCACCTCCTCACTTCATCTAGCTGCAACAGTATCTTTGTTGTCAAAATATTCCTTCCCCCTCTTTGCACTGATGTACGAGATAACAACAGTATTCAGCAATGTCTGTACAGCAGAGAACAGCCACCGCGCTGGATGTGTCCCCAGCTGCCACCTTTCCTCCTTGGCAGCAAGTTTCTGAAAAAGAAACTGTGAGTGGGGAGGGAGAGACAGAAGCCTCAAGCCAGGCTCTGTGTGTGGTAAGTTCTCTTGCCCAAAGAGGAGAATGGATGTTCTCGGCCGGGCACTTCCCAGTGGCATGGTAGGTGACCCTGGGAGTATGCCCGCCCTGGCCGGGCAAGGAGGGGGGCAGAGCTGGGCCAAAAGGACCTGGGGGCAGCAAGGGAGTCAGATTGGCCTCCAGTCGTTACTTTGTGGCACTACGGATGGAGGAATAGACAGCACTTCTCTGACTCACCGGAGAAAATGCAGGCCACAGTCCTGCCTTCGCCTCTTTGGGTTTGAAGCGGACAATGTGAACCTAAGGAGTGATTTAATCATGGTGATGCATGAAAGTAACTGAAAGGCGGATTTACTGCTCTAATCTTTTCATGGTGCTTAATTTAATTTTCATGTGCTTTATTGCAACACTGATTCATCAGGTGAGTGGGAGGGAGGCTTGTACAGTACAGGTGGTTCAATTTCTATTGCTGGATTAGATATTTCTCAAGGTGTTTTCTTGGCCACGGCAGGAGAAGAAAGGCTCTGTGTCTGATACAGTGCTGTGGTTTGGAATCCAGGATATCTCTAGGGAAAGGCCATTCCTATAATCTGCAATGTGCAGTGTTTGAAATCAGCGTGCTGTGCTCAGAGCAAAAGTGAGACTCGACTAATTCTTATTATGTTCATAGATCATAAAAATTTCAGTTAAGCTAATCTGAACTGGGTTAGACTCACTTCATATCCAAGGGAGCTGTTATGTGCTGGAGGCAATTGTGAGATTGTCAGCTTTGCCAGTGCTGAAGGTCTTTTAGTGCTGGATCTGGGGCTGAAGAGGTAAAAATGAAACTGCCCTGAAGTGTGTCAGCAGGGCCCTGCTGCTTCTGAGCTGCAGAGCACAGACCTCCCTCTACAACTGTACAGATTTGTGCTATTTGATCTACTGTTTTATTTGGGGGAAAAGCTGCATTTGGTGTTTTTTCTCCTGACCTCCCTGCCTTTGGAGCATTAACAGCACAGTGTTTTCTCAGGCAGATATACTGCTCCTCATGCCTCCACTCCTCAACATGAGATGTCTCTGGCATCACTTTGTAGGTGTTTGTACATGCCTGCTGTGGTTACTAAGGTAAAGGAAACACAAGAAGCAGCTCAGGGAATGGGAACAATCCAAATGCTAAGTACATACGGGTTTGGGCAGGAATGACAGTGACCTGCTCTGCCAGTGTGTTTCAGTGTGGGTCTGGGCTTGCTCACTCCTCATGCAGGCTCCAGACTGTCACTGCCGGTGTTTATGCTGTGCTTTGGAGCACCAGGCATCTTGAGACTGAGCAAACTCTTCCCAGGTGCTGCTCAGCCCTCATTTGGGAGCTGTGTGGTTGTGGTGCATTTAATTGTACAGGGCTGTGTCTAAAACCACAGGTTCTGCCTTCATCTCAGCTCCTCCCCACCACTATGGCTCTTTCTGGTCATGCAATGAAGGAGGAAGGAGACAACCATCCTGGAAAACACCCTTTTGATAAGTAGCTGCTGAGCCACTGTGGAGGACTAAAGGAGTACTGTACCTGCCCAGGCTTTCACATTTCTTAATTATTGGAATACTCTTTCTCTGCTCAACACTCAAGGGAGTGTTGTGCTTGCATCGGGCTCCAGGTACTGTATATGCATCTGTGTAATACAAAAATATCAAGGGGAATTTTCTGCAAAATTAGAAGCAGCTAACAGCAGGTTAGTAAGAGTTACCTGTAAATGGTTTCTGCCCATCACAGAAGGAGAGTGATATGAAAGGGGGATTAATTTTTTTAGGTTCGAATAGTCCAGCTGCTTGTGTGGCGGTTTTAAATTTCTTTCAAGCTGCATAAAAACCATGGGCATATCCCTTGGTCTTTAGTCTCAGTTTTCTGTAGTGTTTGTAGAGCTACAGTTGAAATTGTGCCATTTTTTCTTTTACGCTCCGTTCAGATTGAAGGGATTTATAGGTGTATAAATCAAAGTCTGAATTGAACAGGCTCAATTCTCATCTTTGTTTAATAAACAGCCAGCTGTATACCTGAGCTTTCCTTTTGCGGTGTGTCACTGAGGTCTGAGCTCTGTTCCAATATCAATAACTTTGCTGTGCTGGCAGTCTTCTTGATAGTAGTTTTTCGATGTGTTTTGTTAAACTCCATGCCAAGCTTCAACTTACTGGGAATTGACTGCAGGGCTGTATGAGTTTGAGTGTTTTGGCAACCCAGTTACCATTTGCATGAGTATAGCATCAGTGAAAAATTAACCAGCTAAAGGCAAAAGAGACACACTTGAAGGCAAAAGAGAAATCCTGAATAAACTGGGACGTGTGCAGCTCTCCTTGTGGGGAGGAGGGGGTAAACTCAACATGGGGTTTGCCTGCTTCATCCTATCTAATCTGTCAGTGAATCAATGTGAAATTGTACCCCCAAGGAATAACGTAATAGCTGTTTTGTGTGTATTCCCAAACTGGAATGCTGCTGTAGTAGAGTCCTGAAGGGTGTGCTGTCTAAATCGATCAGCAGAGGCCAAGATAAAAGCAGACTGGCTGCTTATCTATCAGATGATGCAGAGAGGCATCGAGGGATGAAATGTCTCGTTCTGTGTTGAGTGCAAAGCTTAAATGTGAGCTTGGTCCTTCTGCATCCCAGCACTTCAGGCACAAAAGCAGGATCCTGATAGCTCTCCTTCAGTTTTCTCTCTGTGAAATCATGAAATTGCTCTGAAAGGCACTTTAATTTTCATGCCAATGCATTTTGTTCCAGACAACTGATGTAGTGTCATTGTTCCTTCCCACCCTCAGTGCTGCAGAGGTAGCTTGGCTTTTGTTACCTGCGTTGTTTGGTGCCAGTTAAGAGTGCAAAGCTTATGCTAGCACTGCATTGTTGAATTGATTTGCTCTTTTCTCAGGTTAAAATGACAGGGAATTCTCTCCTCACAGCAATAAATTGCCATGTCTCAGTGAGGAGAGGAAGGGAGTTCTGCTCCCGTTGCATGGTGTGAGTAACTGTTGATCATTGTGAGTAATCTTGGCAGAATGAAAAGAACAATTTAAATATCTATTTTGTTATTATTTTCATATTTTTGCACTTTCTCTTTTTGGTATGACTTCAGCATGAGGAGAGAGTCACTTTTATGTAGTAGGAGGTGACCAAGGCTTTTATACACTTTATCAAACATTGCACAGTTCATTCGGGGAGCTGTTGCTGGCTCATCTGTAAAATCCCTGAAATGTGAATGTGAAATTGCCACTGGAGTTAATGCTCCATCAGGGTGGTTATTCTGGCAAGCTTCTGGCATGGATGCAAATAAATGAGATTTCCGTTTTATAAGATGAATCTTTCTGTCTTTTCTTGCTGTGTTGCCTTGAAAAAGAGTCTTGTGCACTGCTGTGAGCCTGACAGTTGCTGATGCAGTGAATTATTTCTTTTCCCTTACCTTACTAAGGAAAGTAATCTGGATTTGCAGATTATTCCATGACCTTTTCTTTCATATGTGGGTCAAAGACAGTTGAGGTCTAAGGAGTCGCAGGTTGTTTATTTTTTGGGGGGGGAGGGTGGGGGTTATTTGTTTTGTTTGTTGGGTTTTTTGGGTGGGTTTTTTGGTAATTTTTGAATTCTTACTTGGACTATGAAGGCTTTCAGTGAGCACTGAATGCAGCATACTAATTTCAGCATTAGTGGGCTAGGCAATAATTTAAACTGCCTTCCATGGAGCTCTGTTATTGTAACCTACATGAGGACACAGGTGTGTTAGATACGAAATACACAGTGTTTGCATTTTTCAGTTTCATTTATAGTAGGTTTTCTTCTTTCCATTTTAACATCTGTCATTTACCCCACCTCCTTGTCTTGCTCTGCCTTTGTAACCTTTCTCATGAAGAGGAGATAGAATGTATATAATAATGTATAAGATTTTTTTGTTTTGTTTTAATTCAGGTTCAGTGGATGCAAACAAGACCCAATTTCTGGGCTGTTGAGCGTGTTTTGGGGTTGTGGGGTTTTTTTTGTTTGGTTTGTTTGTTTTGGGTTTGTTTTTTTTTTTTACTGATGAACCACCCAGGCTTTGTTGCCTGTAATCAAACTGCTGTTACTGCTTGAATTTCTCTCTGGCCTCCAGGTCATGGGAGGCACCTTGGCACACCTGCAATCATTTATTAATAACTGCACTCATTTATTCATACATCTATGCATTGCAGTAGACTTGGGGAGCTCCACTTGTGGACAAGGCTGGAGGCTGCTTAAACCAAGCCTAGACTGTCAGGCTTCCAACTTAGTTTTTCCCAAGCTGCTGTTCAAGTTCTGGCTTGTGGAATCCCTCAGCGTAGGTGCTGAAAGCTTTCTTTTCCAAGAGGGTGAGGTGTGCTGAGCAGCTGGGAGGATCCCCCTAGCCATGAGTATATCTGAGAAGTGTAGTGTAGGGTCTCTCATTTCTGAGTACACGGAGAAGGTACATGGCCAGGGTGTGTCAATATCAGCTTTCCATGCCTTTTTCATCCTCTCTCTGCCTGGATTATGTGTTCCTTGGTGTCAAGGTCTCTTATTGGAAATTCACACAATATTTAGAGCAGTATTGTCTTGGATTCTGCTGGGCTGTTCTGTAATATAAATAAAAATTATCCCATTATGTAAGCAAGATACTGAATAACTCACCTAAATGAGCTAAGACAGTGGGTGCAACAGTGCCAGTTTTATTCTCTTTGAACAGGTGCATCCCCATGAGGAAATAAAAGGTAGGTAGGTAGGTAGGGACCAAGTCAGAAACATTCAGCAACAACAGACTGTGACTCAGAAGCAATTTAACCATAATAATCCCCACAGCACTAAAGGTTCTTTTTCCCAGAAATGCACAATATGCTGTTCTCTGCCATAAAGCTGTTGTCAGCTGACATCATTGTGTTAACATAAGACTTGCTGTTATCCACAAGATGCACAGTTAGCAGAGCACTTCCAATGCTGGCTGCTAATTATTGCTAATGTTCTCCCAATTGTTGAAAAACAATGTATTAAAGATATTTCCTGCTTCATATTTTATTCCTGATGGCTGGTTGATGATGCTTATGTTGTGTTAAAAATAATGCTTTTAATATCACTCCAAGTATTACCAAGCCAGCATTTGATTTATTTACGAGAACACAGCACAACCATTTACCAAATGCCTCTCTTGAGTACCTGTTGTAGATGATTTGTCTTTTAATTTTTATTGTTTTTTTCAGAGTAGCAGTGTGGAAATTTATGGTTTTTATTTTTTGTTTATCATGACCCTCTCAAAGTCCGTGTGTTTTTCCATAGAGTTCATGGCAGCCAAGTGCTTTTTATCCTGTATGTCTCTTGGAGAAATCAGATTAATGATGAATCACTAGCCAGAGTGCTTTTGCTGAAAGCACACAAAGGCAATACTTTACCTTGTGATTTATCAAATGCAGATTTTTTTCCCTCATATTAAGAAAGGAAACTGTTGAGGTGAGGGGAAGTGAACAGAAAATTGGTGCTCAAGTTCTATCTCTGCAATGCGAGAGGGACATTGCAATGCCATTAATGAGATTCTCCCATTTTCCCTTGGAGATGCAGCATTGAATTTAGAAATAGAATTTGAACAATTTTCCACTGAACATCTCATTTTTCTGCTCACTGAATAGCTACAAACCCTTATTGTTTAATAGCTAGCTTCACTTTTAACTGATAGAGTTTCATAGAGGTAAGATAATAGCTCTGAAAAGGTAAGACTTTTTCTAGACACTGTTTAATTTACCGTAATTATATTAAGTGCTAAATTGAAAGAGGCTTTTCTAGTTAAGATGAGGATAATGAATAGTTGTGCATTATTACCATAGCCACGATGGGGGAAGGAAGAAGTGACTTAAGTTTTGCTCAAGACAGAAAGAAAAAAACCTGTTCTAGTGTGGTCCTTAATAATTTATTTTGCCCTCTCTATCGCTGACTCCCAGGTTTAGCTAGAAGAGTTTTCTGCCCTTTGTGTCTCAGGGATGCAGCAGTTCATGAAAGGAATCAGCAGGCACTCCAAGTGAAAATGACTGTGGAAACAGAGTGAAGAACCAGACTGCACCCCCCAGCCAAGCCTGGAGCTACACAGGCAGGGGCACACACAGCAAATGCCATTGCAGCTCTGAAGGCACCGCAGTGTAGCATGGCTCCCCGGAGGTTCTGCTCCCTCCATGCCTTGCCCACACTGCAGAGAAAACCATGCTTTGCTGCTCTTTTCTGCTTGGAGCAAGTTGCAACATCTCAAGTCCCCGGGCAGGTTGAGTGGGTGCACCCCAGATCTCTGTGCCATCTACCAGCACCCGCCTCTGCTGCTCTTCCCTTGCTGGAGCTGCGGCAGCTTGTGCTCTTGCTTCCCTCCATTGCCCTTGTTTGAGAGCCTGAGCAAGTCACAGGGTGTGCAGAGTTGTATACCCCATATGAAAACACACCAACTCACTGTCTTGGCGTATTGGATGCAACTGAGAATGGCATCTTTTGTGCCACTTTTAACGTGGAGCTGCTGTAAGCACACCCTGCCTCTCCATGTGGATGAAAGTGTTTTATCTGGGGCAGGATTTCACTGTGTCTTTGGAAGTTGAAGCTGTTAAGGGGGAAACCAAAGCATGTTCCCTCGTTTATTCACCCCTGTACCCTGGGGTCCAAGACACCCCTTCTGTGCAGTGTTTCCTGCACTGGCTTCTCTTGCTGTCCTGCTAGGACTGCTGCCAAGTTGATCTACAGGGACTTGTCCCATACAAGCATTTATCTCCTGGAATTGCACTTGTGCCGTGCTCTTACCTCTCAAAGTCTGTCAAGAGTGCATGTGATTGTACTTGACACTTGGGATCTGGGCTAGATATGAACCCCATGGGAAAGGCAGTGTGTGAATTATTTCATCTCTTGAGCATTCCAGGGCCCTTTATAAAAAGCACTAAGCAATATGGGGCTTTTTCTTGCTTTAAGAGAAGGTCTGTGTCAGCCTTGCTTGCACTTTCAGAAAACTGAGTATTTTGAGCACTGAACTTCATGCCATTGTTCCAAATTCATTGGAGTGCAACTATGGGGGACCAGTGTAAGCAGTGTTTGCTCCCAGGTGGACGAGAAAAATTCCTGATAAACCTTCTGTTTTCTTCCCTGCTCTCCCTCCTTCCCTTCTCCAATAATTTGGTTCTTCTGGATTGAGACAGGTTGAGGCAATGCAAGTAGGATAATTTTGTGGTTAGGGCATTTGGCTTTGAAATCAGGAGATCAGTGTTAGTTCCTGCTTCCATCACAGGCCTCCTGTAGCTGTGGGGAGATTGCTTGCACCTCTGTGCCTCTGTCTGCACCGGAAAAATAACAAAGTAAGTTTTGCGGTTGGGTTTTATTTATTTTCTTATGTTGGCCTACGGGGCTCTGTTATGAGGGCAGGGAGAGGGTCTGATCTCTTCTTGGGGTTATTTGGCGTTGTCTGCTGGCCCAGTTCCAGCCAGAGTATACCTGTTTACTCTCTGGATAAAGCTACTAGGAAGTCTTCAGGTACATCTTTTTTCTTTCTTTTTTATTCACTACCATTGTTTTGTCATGCTTTCTGCTTTCATTTAACATCAAAATTAAATGGTGAGTTAAGTAGTGTAGCTTTTAATAATGTGTAGAAAATGAGCTGAGCTGCACACATAGATGGTGCCCGTAGGAAGCCTGGAATTATCCCAGTGTGTTTTTAATGGGCAGTCCTACTGCTCTGTGAGCTGTTGGCTCAGTGAGGCTGTCTTAGATGAGCTACAGATGAGACTCCCAGTACTGTGAATATCTGTGCCATTTAGCTTTGAGTACCAGGAAATGAAACGGCATGTGAAATAATAAAAAGGTTCATTTTACTGAAGTCAGTGAAACAATATTTTCTTCAGGCTGATTTGGAAGTGGACCTTAGAAAAGTTAAGTGGAGGAGAAATGCAGTGGTTTGGGGCTAGAAATGTTTAACAGTCTGGCTGCTCTGCTGCTTGATTACAGCACAGTGAGGTGCAGGGCTCGGGCAGCTGGAGAAAGGCCCTGCAACACTTGGTATGGTGATCTCCTAAGGTGCTTATCTGGTGAGAAAGTGGGCTCAGGTAGGAAGGCTAGAATTTGCTTTCTGGACAGTGTAGCTTTTCTTTGCATATTGGATTTTAAAGCCAGATGTATCAGTCCTGTTGATCTCATTTGACTTTGCATCTGCAAGGATTTTAGCCTGGGATTCTACATCTAGTAATTTCTGGTTGAATTACAACATTTTCCTTAGGCAGGTAGTGCATTTTAATTTTTGGTGGTGATTCTTTTGTGCTCTTCAGAAATGTGTGCAATGGTAGTTTTCTTTACAGTAAAAGATAGGAGCTGTCTCTCTATCCTGGCATTTTTCTACCTTCTTTTTTTCCAGCTCTCTGACATATTTTCCCTCTAAGTGATTGTGAGCTATGATCAGGTGATCCCTTAAATGTCTTTGATTAGTTAAGTAGGTTGAACATCTTAAGTCTCATTGCAGTTGATTTAAGGCTTGGAGACAACCTTATGGTTTTTTGCTGGGTCCTGTCCAATTTTTCATGCTGCTGTGTTTCAGGTAAGGAGGAAGATTGCATGTGTTATGTCAGCAGTGATCTTGCAGCTGTCAAAGACAGAAGTAAGGCTGCATTCTGGCTCTTGCTCTTTTTGTTCCTTCCCTCCTTGTTTATGCTTCCAGGAATTGAGCAAGCCCTGTTCACCCACGGTATTGCACTTGGCATTCAGACTCTGTTAGTTATCTGTAATTCTTTATAAATCAGAGCTGTTTTGGAAAGCTAAGGTTTGTGTCTGGACAGGGAGGAGGAGGCGTTTTGGTCTGGTATGTGGCAACACAAAGTTATTTATCATAGATTGTGCTCTCTGCACTTCAGTGATCTTCTGACATTTTGCCAGTAATAAAAAGGTCAAGGAAAAAAGTTGCTTCCTACAAATCATGGCATCTGATTGTTCTCACTATTAAACAGAGAATGGTTTCCTTGGAACAAAATTTCATCCATCCCCAGCTTTGTAAAAGATGAATTACCAGCTGGTACAAATGCATAAAAATGCAAAAGCAGCTTTCTTTTGATATTGCTGGTCCCTATTCCAGTGATTTGTCCTTTCCTGAAGTAGGGTATGGGGAAGATGCAAGAAAGAAGTGTCCCTTGGATATTAAGTATAGTAGCAGAAAGAAATGAGAAGTTGATACTTGAAAAATGAGACATTAAGTTGATTTAAAATGCCAAAATAATCTCTATAGTCTGGAGTTCACTAAATGTTACATATTCTTAATTTTTAAGAATGGTTTTCCATGTCACCTATTAAGAATGCTGTGTTGTATCCAAAGCACAGCAATTCAGTTAAACACCAAATTTAATCTTTTTTTTCCCCTTGTCCTAAAAACTTCCCTATTGATTTTTGTCTCTGAGATGCCTTGGCTTGAAACTGCAGCGCTGTTTTTCCTTGTAACCCCAAGAGGTGCTTTCTGATACAGAGATCACTCTGTTGGAGGCAAGGCTCTGGTTTAAATATAACAGTAGTGACTGGGCAGTGCATAAACATCAGCAGTGAAGCTGGAGATGCTTGGCCACCATCCATGATGGGGAGCTTGGGTGGATGTGAGGGAGCTCAGAGGGAAAAGGATACTGTTTGTTGGGGCAGGCTGATGAGTGTTAGTGCTGTCAATTAGGGTACTTTGTAAGTTTGCACAAGAAGCAGCAGAGCTGGTGTATTTTCGTTACAGAAAATGAACAAAAGTGTCTTGCACAGGAGTGCTGGCTTGTTTGTCTTGCAGCAGGGTATTTGCTGCCACCCTTCCCCTAAAGTGTCTCTGTAGATACCTAAGAATGCATGTCTAAAAAAGCTGAATTATAACAATGATATGGCCATGGTGGACAGAGGAATTGTGTACTGCAGTTCTTACTGCCAAATTCAAAATTAATTTGAATGTAAATCCTTTCAAAAAAAGGAGTGTAGAAAGCTCTGTATTGGGGGGATACAGCTTTTAGTCTCTGGGAGATAGAATCAGTTTTTTTAGGTTTTTACAGTGTTGTTACATGAAAGTCCAGTAGGCAGAAGCTGCATATTTTTCTGCTCAGGAATTCAATATTGCTATTAATTGGTGTTGGAAATAAGCCAAATCCACTTGAAATAGATTTATTAAAAAAAAAATGTTTTGCCATTTGAATTACTTTGGCCAAAACACTCCTGGGCAACTTGGTGTGTTTTACTTTTTTCAGAGTATTATATATGCTGGTCCTGGCCATGGCTGATGCCTTGTAAAATGCTGAAATGTGCTGAAGCTGGAGCAACCCACTGGCTGTGAGGGGACTAAAGGAGCATTCCCAGCTTCCTGCTGTCCCAAGAAATAGAAGGAATCACATTCATGTCTCCTCTTCTTAGTCTCTGGTATTTAAATGTTTTAAAAGGTTGTGTAGGATTTCATAGTGTGTTTCCGTACTTGCTTTGTATCAAACAGGCAGGCTGCTCCTTTTCACCCAGCAGATGTGTGCAGGGTACCTAAGCAGACTTCAGAGAAAGCCCCTAAGGGTTTGTGTTTAGCACAAAAAGTACAAAATCTTGAGCTTTGCCTTTAAAGTAACTTTCTTAGGATGGCTTACATCTGGAGGTCATTCTTCCCTCTCTATGCTCATTTCCACTGTAGGAAAGGATGCAGGAGGTTTCCCTTGTGAAAGCATCCGGCACTGCTCTGTTTGGGTTTGTGTGCTCATCCTCCTGCTCTCTGGAGTGTGTCTCTCACAGAACACAGTCATTTCCGCCCCTAAAATCTTTGTTTAACCAGCACTGGCAGGCTGAGAGATAAAGGTGGAAACTTGGAAGGAGACTGGAGAAATGGTCCTAATTTTAGGAAGGTTTGAGTTGAACAGGAAGGGAGCAGGTGGGCAGGATGCTCTGGGGCAAAGTCACAGTGTAATGTCAGTGCCTGTGTGCATACAACAGTCACATCTTCCTCCCGAGTCTGTTGGATTGATGTTGCATTTCTCATTAAGCAGACACTAGTGTTATCCTGGGAATTTCTGTGGCTTGTCTCTACCCCACTTAAAACTGGACTTAATGAGCAGCTTCTGGAAAGTGTGGGGGAAAAGTACGTCATGCCTGCCACTGTTTCCTTTCACAGCTCATTTACTGGGCCTTTTCTTGATATATTCAGTAGTTCTTCATAGACTTTGGAAGGATTGTTTACAAAAGAAATTTATCAGGTTGTGTTTTTTCCCAAATGTAATTCTAGGAAATGTCTCCCACTGCTGTTTACAAACTAATATGAAATTAGGCAGTTTTCTGCAGCTATCAGAGGCTATGTCAATGGCCACAGAAAACAAAGAGGGAGCCAAGGAAAGAAAGGCAGGGTAATACCATGGCATTTGAAATACTATTTTGTTTTCATTCAGATATTTTTAGCAAATGGTGATTTTTTCTTTTATGTGACTTGATGTGTTGTGTCAGTGGTAGAAGCTGCCAGCGTAGATGTCTGTCCCAGGAAAAAGATACCAATTGACACAGAATACATTCCAGGGGCTGCTGGATGAAATTATGTCAAGAAATGCTTCAGCAACTCTCCTCATTAACAGTAATAAAATCCAGATTAAGAATTGCAGCCCCAGTTAAATCAAGGTTTAATTAGTCTTGCAGCAGCCCAGAGCCTTTTCTTTATTTCCACAGCTATCATCCTGCAGCTTCAGGCACCCCACTCAGGTAGACACATTGCTTCATTTTGTTTGCTGCAGTCCTTCCCAGGAGAAGTGATCTAAATACTTTCAAAGATACTGATCGATTGTTTCCAATCTCTCCTTGGCTTGAAATGGATTTTTTCTTTTTGATTCTATATATCCATTTAAGTCCTGATCTAAATCCCACTGAAGCTGTGTTGGTAGTGGGGGGACACTGGGGAACGGGCACAGGTGGACAATGGGAACAATTAGAAAATCAAGTCCATGGGTTGTACTCATGGCTTGAATATATAAAGGCATTGTCTTCACACACATTTGGGCTGTCATTGTAGTCCAGTTTCTCTGACCCTTGCAGTTTTCATGGAGTGACAGTGTGATGAAAGGCTGGGGACTTGCTGTGTTTGTAGGTGTGACCAGGACATGCCCTTTACTAGGTGCTCATGAGTTTTCTGGTGCTCTAGACAACAGCTGCTGATGCACAATGTGTATAAAAACAGGGCAGAGGACCTTCCCTGACTCTCCCAGGGCATGCAGAGCACAGGTACCTTGTGCTGAAAAAGTTTTCCTCCCTGAAGTTTTATTTGCCAAGCCCCCCAGAATGGTATATATTCAGCACTATCCCTTCTGGAGCAAGCAAATCTGGGAGCAGCTCTACAGCATCTTAAAAAAAAAAATAGCACTAGTGACACACACACAAAAAAATCCCATTCCTTGATGGATAAATGAAGGCAGCCTCAAGACTGCTATAATTTATATGCTTTCCTTTTTCAGTGCTGTCGCTGGTGAAAATAACAGCGTGCCTGCTTGCTGTCCAGAGAGCTGCTGTGCCAAAGCAAATAGTTGCAGCAAGTGGCAAGCAGAGACGGCACCAAGGTATTTGATGGATGAGTGTTCCTCCCCCAAGCAGAGAGGAGCATTTGTTAGAAGCTAGTAATATACTGTGGTTGAAATGGCCCATTCAGGGTATAAAATTCCCAATCAAGTTGCCCAGGAGAGAGTTGAACAGCTGGTATAAGAGCAGAAATCAGTGTAGATAAATCAGGTTGGCATCTAAATGACTGTGGGCCCTGGACAGGCCCTGTTACTTTTTTTTTTTCCTCTGGTGCATGAAGCCAGGGAAGATTTTGCTGTGTGATGACTGACATTTGTTTCCCCCAGCTTCTTGCCTTCCTCCTCCTCTGAGCTGCCTCAGTTCAAGAGAAACAAGATGCTTGTCCTGTTTTGCTACTGTTGAGATTTGGCATTGCAGTGTCCCAGAGTCCTTATCCTGCCCAGTCAGGGCAAGGTGCTGCTCAGACAGGTCCCAGAGCGGGTGGTGTGGGGCACTAACCAGCTGACTGGGGAGCTGCAACATCGCTGTGGGTGAGTGTGGCTGTGAAGAGCTCTCCAGAAGTGGGAGCAGTTCCAGCTGGCTGTGAGGGTGGAGGCAGGCTCCTGTGCTATAATTACAAAGGCTGGTGTTTAATTGCTGCTTCCTGCTTCAGAGGTGTGTGTAAATTAAGAAGGTGCTTTACAATAGCAGCATTTAACTTCTTCCTGTCATCTGCTTTCATTTTAGTTGATCTGGGCTGGGATTTATCAAGGGAGGCTTCCTGAGCTCTGTAAATCCCTTGAAAGAGTGTGGGCTCTAGGTTCCTAACTCTCCTGGAGGTGACGTGATGTTCCCTCTAAGCCAGGATAATTGGGCTCTTCTGCACATCTGTTTGTGCAAGACCACATAGAAAATCCAGGGACTAGTTGAGCTGATGTGAGAGGAAGCTGGTCCATCTTCTTTGTGTTTCATAAACTGAGGAGCATCCTTGAGAGGCTCCATGATTGCTGGATGTAAGGGAAGAGGAGTGAGTGTGCAGCTGGAGAGATGTGCAGTTCAGTGGGGAATTGAACTGCAGCCCTTTAAAAATTGCTGATGGGAGAGTGGGCAAAATAACACCCTATTTTGGGGCTGCTAGCTGTTCTTCCAGCTTTTTTTCCCCAAATTTAAATGAGGCAGAGACCAATTTGAGGCTGGAGAGACAGATTGCATGTTGACTAGGTGTTCAAAATTAAAGCTCTAATGTGTGGGTATAGTCAGAAGACCTATGACGATGCTTCTCAGAAAGTACCTTGTTCATCGATTTGTTAGCAATAATATTAAAGATTTAGGAAAATTTTGTCAGTTTTGGAGATCTTGAGGATGTTAGAAATTGTGAAGCTCAGTTTAAAAATAGGAACTTTAAGGAGGGGGGTTAAGAAGCCTTCTTTACAGTTAAATTTTTTAAGTTCTAGCTCATGTTCCACACACATCCAAGCGTTTTTTTCTCCAACTAGAAAAGGCTGGACTTTTTTCAGGTTTTACTGGCAAACAAACACTTTTTCAAAGCAATCCCCTGAGGTTTAACAGGGAAAAAAAACTCTGAAATTGATTACCCAGTGTCAAATCATGGCAGCCCTACTTGAAACACACAGTAGAGCCAGTTTCTCTCTAGTATCCACTTTTGCACTCCCACTTAGTGCCAGAGGAAGGTGTTTGTTTGAGCACAGGATAAATTATATTGGACTTAACTCCAAGGTAATGCCATGGGTGGGTCATAGGCCTCCCCACTGGCATGTGAGCTGTGTGGATACATGCAGATAAGAGCAATGGCTATAGGATTGTCCATAACAAGAGGTTAGGACTGGCACATTTCCTTGTGATGTGGATGCAAGGTAGCTGTGTGTGCCAGGTACTCCTGCCATGCTGCTCCATTCCCAGGGACAGGCAGAGTTTGTAGCCATGTGCATAAACTGCACCTGGTGCTTGAAGCAGGAAACTCAAAGGTGCTTTTTATGTGGCTCCGTGCTGTGCCTTCCTTTGCTGGCTGTAATTGGCAGAACTATTCAGGATAACGCTCTCCCCAATTGGTGTGGTGGTAATTAAAGTCACTGTTACATGTTTTAATATTGTGTGTTCTGTACTCTTTGGAGGAGGAAAGGAAAATAGGTGAGGAAGTGGTAGCTTTGAAGAAGAGGAGTGGTTGTGCCAATTATACTGGATGAGTTGTTCAGTGACAGTTAATCCATGTGAGTGAAAACAAGTCCTCTATGATGCTGTGCCAAGGTCAGGAATTTGAGCTCCGTTTGAAGAGTGAAAGTTACAGTCTTGCAGATTAGAGCTCCTTAGAAGCAAACATCTCTTGAAAAAATGGAAGCAGAGCTTTTCCCACTGTGTCATCCATATAATCTTCTCTTTTTGATGACCAGAAAAGGACAATGGCTGAGTAGAGTTAAGACCCCCTTATATGAATTGCTCCACAACTCAGGGGTGTAACACAGTGGGTTTGTGAAACGTGCCTCAGCATGAGTATGTTCATATTCAAGCCTTTGCATGCAGGCTGCCGGGGAAGATCAAGCGCTGCGTGCACTTGATTTTGCAGGAGAACAACTACTGCAAAGATGCATTATCCTTAGTGATCCCTGATGTCAACAGAGCTGAACTGATTTATACCACCTGGAGCTTCTGTTCAGTATGCTGCTATGTTCTTATCAGGTGGAAAATAGATTCAGAAAGGTGACTAACATGATTTTGTCTGTGTTTTCTCATGTTGCAAACAGGATGGAGTCAGGACTTAATATGTTGGAGGTTGAGCAAAATTTGCAATACAGTTCTAGTAGCTGGTAATTTGGGGTATCTGGTTCACCGTATGAATCCCTCTATTGTGCAGAACAAGGTCATTTTCCTTTCTGTCTCTGCCTTCTGTTTATTTAACCAGACACTATCTTGTAAACATTTTGTTCAATATCTGTGACATCATTTTCGGTTCACTTCATATGTGGGTTATATGTGTTCGTCTGTGTCCCCCTGCCCACCTCTCCACCCACTCATTGTTAGTGGATATGATCTATAGGCTATCCAGAGATTGACATTTCATTTTAGTCTGTGGAAAATGATGCTATTGGTTCCAGGATAGACTGCAGTTTGTAGGACATGTGATCTGTGTTGCCAAGCAAGGAAACACCCCTTTATCTCATTACGATGACCTTGCTGATATGTAATCACACCCATTGTAGTATGTACTAGTGCTGTGTATCCATAGCAGAATATAAATATAAATATACAGTACTTTCTGTCTATAGCTTTTTTCTTTCATGTAGTAGTTTTGTATAAATGGCACTGTTTTCATGCAGAGATTGCTCTCTGCCGGTACAAACAAGCGTGTAAGGCCTTGGATTTGGAATCTCACTGACTTCATTATCCACTTATATTGCTGTGCTCGAGCAAACAAGTCCCCAGTAAATAAAATGGCATAATGTAATTTACACGTGCCTCTCCTGGAAGGTGTGTCTATGGAAGGCAATTGCTGGGCCTTAACGCTACCTGTGAGCATTAAGGGCTTGTTCATTGAAAGGTCTAAGTTGGATGATATTGGTCCTTGCACCATCAGTACCTCTAGTGAGGACCTGAATTCCTGTGGAAATGGCTCCCAGTAACTGCTTTCCTTATTGCTGATCCATCTGGGGAAAATTGTTATCATTTGACTCTTTTCTAACCTACCCAGAAGTAATTTACTATTTTCTCTCAGTCTTGGGCTGTTTTTCCTTTCATGTTTGTGGTGATACTCCCTTCTGTCACTGAGGCTCTGTAAGCTTAATTAGTATGTCCCAAAGGCACTGGAAAACCTGAAGGGCTGTATTTGGTCAGGAGTAAAATACCATAGTCAGACAGTAGGATTTTTCAGTGGGAATACCCCACTGCTCATGTATAATTGAAACCAGGCTTTTCCAGATTGTCTCACTTGCACACTGGAGAGCTGTGAGTACAGACACACCCTGTAATTGCATAAATCAGAATGAATCTAAGGGGGACAAAGTCTATTGAAGTTATATTTTGGAAGGCAGATTGCCGTTCATGTTTTGAGGTTTGGTGGCTTTCTGAACTGTTTGTGAACAGAAAAGCTGCTTTTGCTCTGAGAAGTCCCTGTGCATATTCCTGAGAGAGGATAAGCCAAGGTAGTTTTGGGAAGGGGCTTGGGGCTCCCTTTGCTGCTGCTGAACAGTCACTCACACCAAGACAAGCACCAGTGCTGTGTGGCATACACCAAAGCCAACTGGGCAGAAGGGCAATTCAAATCAGATAAAGCCAGTTCTTGAACAGATTGAGCTCTATGCTTTTCTAAATCAGAACATAAATGTCAAATTCCTTATAAATACCAGGCAGTGCACAGCTGCACTGACCTGGCATCACTGTTCTGGTCTGATGGGTGGGAGAGCAGGGTCGAGCTGTTCCCCCATGAGCCAGAAAGCTGGAGAAATATTGTGAGTTTGCTTCTCAAAAGCAATTATCTGCATTTCCCCCCAGCCTGAAGCAATGGGTCACCCACTCCTTAGCATGGTGAAGAATGTGTCTAGTCAGCACTGGGGGAAATTCTGGAATAGCCCAGGAGTGCCAGGCATGCAGACACAATACCAGCATTGGCAGATCTGCCTGAATAGCTTTGGAAGCACTGTAATGTGGGCTGCAAATTGTGAGGCTGACTCCTTACACAGACCACAGATCCATCACTTTGAAATGTCAGGCCTTTGTCACCCAAAATAGTCTTTTGTCTTCTTTTTTCATGCATGATACATGGAATTTTTTCTCTTTTGCTTTGTGTCTTACAGTGTAGTTGGAAAAGAGCCTGTGGAGTTCACACTGAGAAGCTCAGTTAGGGAGAAAAGCTCCTTCCTAATTGCTTGTTGACCAAAGAGCTGCAGGCACAGCTGATCTGTGGTCAAGGCAAGAAACCAAGAGGCAGTTCTTGGGACTCCTGGAAGAGCGTTATGATGTTCTGCCCTGCAGTGCTGTGTCTGTAGGGTCCAGGAGAGCCCCAAGCCAAACTTCCCCTTTCCAGTGGCTGGAGTGGCAGTCATGGCCCAGACTGCCAAATCGGCACTCTCCATGGACTGTGAGAGTGGTCTCTCTCCCTCCTGCTTACCTGCATCAAAGAGGCATGTGTGGATCCTCTGAGAAAACACAGTATGTGGTGTTAGCAAGAGGGAGCTGTGATCCCCCTCAGTTTCTCAGCTGTGGTGATTTTCTGAGCCTTGATTAAATGAAGTGTGGTCCATATGTCAGTTCAAGGCTCAGAAGGGAAAGAAAATGCAAGTTTCTGTTTTTACACACATGCTTGTACAACCAGAATTATAGCACCTACTGAAATGTAGTACATGCTTAAACTCTCATCTGGTTTTGAGGTTGAGGACTGTGTTGCACTGTGAGCAGTGGGAGGAGATTCAGGGTGTTCCCAGTTGCATTTTTGTTTCCAGATAAGGACTGTGCTTTGCAGATACATTCTCCACTTGTGGAGTAACTTCCACTTCCTGTGCTCTATTTCATGTGGTGGAGCAGTTTTGGAGTATGCAAACTGCATTGCCTTCACATGAAACCAAATTGTGTTTATGATAACCAGAAGAGATAGTCCAAAGTGAAACCCGTCCTGTAACTTGATTCCTTAATCTGGATGCATCTGCAGTGTTGTTAATTACAGTTCATGAGTTTGGATCTTCATGTTTGGGAAAGGCATCAGCCTATCAGCAGCCTTGGAGAAATCAGGCTGGTGTTAAAGTTATCGGCCCGTGCGCTGTGTGGGAGCCTGGAGGAGACACGTTGTCTGAGCTGTTTCACAGGTGTGGTGGAAGATTAAAAGGGCTGAAGTATTGTGGGTTATCACATTGCTCCTAAGGTTAGCCCCAGCAGAGTGGAACATGTTTTTCATGTGGTTTCTGATGCTGTTGAGATTTGACCAACAACTGTCAGAGCTCAGTTTCATTCTCACGGGTCTTCCATGCTCCAGGGCAAACTGGGGGCTTTTGGCCTTCTCAAAACTGGAGTTCAGTATTTGTGCTTTTTCTTGTAGCTACACTCAATCTTGTAAGAGATGGTACTCTTGAGCTCTTTCACTGTAATTATTACTTACAGATATCACAGAGGAAACATTCTGAGAATTATCTTGGCAGCTAAGTACATGAAGAGCACACTTTAATTTTTAAATTTAATTGCTAAATATGCTTTTCCCTTTTTAGATTTGGTATCTTTCCTGTATAACTTAATTTCAGGAAAGAAAAGGTGGGTGGACAAGGGTTTAGTTTTTTGGTTTTGTTCTTAGTTCACCACTCTTCTACTCTTCCTGGGTTAGCTTCACGTGCACAAGTTGATTTTGTGGAAGGAGGTGTAGAAACCAAATCACCTCCATGCTCCACTCTGTTGTTTGTTTGTTTTTTTAAGCTATGAACATAAATGCTTCTTCCCCTTTTACCAGGGGGCAGGGCATGAGCACTGTGTGACTCTGAGTGAGGAGCAGAGGATGTGCAGGCTATCCAGCACTGAAGAGCACTCAAGAGTAGCTTTTCCTGAGCAAGTTTTCAATGCCTTTCTTAGTGCTGTCATGTAAGTCCCTTTTTCATATGCCACCATCCCTTTCAAGTAAACTGAGGAAACCCAGCAGCTCTCATTTCCAGCCTAAGACATGTGAAGGAAATAGTGGATTTCTGGGAATGTATTAAATAAAATTCCTGCATCAAGCGTAACTTTAGTGGAAGAAAGGTGGATATTCCCCCCCTGGTCCCACTAATGTAGGCTGTAATTGGTTGGCTCTGTCATGTGTAAAGCTTGAAAAGTCTACTAAGAATCTCATTAGTGTGATCAGAGTTGAATTTGACCAGGTTAATAATCCCATACTGCTTTCTTATGCACCTTAACATTGTGTCCGAGGGTATGCCAGTGAAATTAGGGCCTCATTTTCTGAGACATGTAAAAATCCAGAGCTATATCCCTAAGAATTCACATCTGGGGGCCCAGTCATGATACTTCTCCCCCTGCCCCCACACTATCACATCACTAGTGCCTTTTCAAAGCTCTGTGTAAGTTGGGGTTGGAAAGTCTGCTCCCATGTATTGGTTTGTAGGATGGAGTCACAATGTTTGAAGGTGTGAGCAAAATTCTCCTACCAGCCCAAGATTGTAACCAGTCTTTGACTTCTGTTTTGGGGAAGAGGACCAGCAGCAAGTGTACAATTACTGCTTGACTGTCAGTACCATCAGCATTTATATTGTGTTTTCTGCTTGGTCTTGGACAGGGAGTTGTTTGCTGTGTGAACCATTTGCTTATACCTTTCTAATACCAGGAAGTTTTAAATATAAAAAATACTATTGTTTGAGTTGGCTCTAAACAACACTCCTAAAACCTTTAATGGGCTCTGAAGGAGGGCAAGAGCTCAGTGGCTCACTATTCCGTCCCTCCTCTGCAAGTGCTTCTCTCCATCCACTCTTAGGCCCTTTCTGGTTACACAGAAACTGCACAGTCAGACCCCCAGGACATGGGGAAGGGTGTTCCTGTCACACATTTCATGGGGCCTGTGGGATGAGGGTTTTTTTTGTGACAGAGGGTTGTGTAGGTGTTAGTGGAACAGCTCCAGCTGACCTCAATTCCAAAATCATCTTTTTGTGCTGCAGCTGTCTGAGTCCTTATTGTAAAATGTCATATGGACCAGAGGCAGCTCACAGCTGTCACCTGAAAAGGTTATGTTTTACCAGCAGCTTGAGTCTCTTTGTTTTCATAATGTTGAGTGAACCTGTTTTAAATTTCACTGGGGCAACCAGGGACACTGACTGATAACCTCAGTGCCTCCTGTAGCTGAATCTACACGAGCAAATCTACACAGAAAGTCTTGTCACTGAACTCCTGAGGGGTAAAGATGGAGCTCCTCTTCAGCACTCTATGTGTTATGCAAATGATACTGCAAATAATAGGGTGCTGTGAGGACACATTCTGATCCTTTTTCCTTTAATATGCTCATCTGTTTGGGGTTTTTTTCCTTTTATTTTAAATAGTTTTAATTTTTTAAAAGCTTGGCAGCTAGCAAGTAGAAACTTACTGCTGTTGGGCTAGAGCAGGCTGGTGTAATCTAAGTTGTTGCTTGTTGACTTATCCTTGCACAACTCCCAGGAAAATGTACTGCAGGCTTTCCTCCATCTGGCTAAATGCCCCATCCTCTGTGAGGCACAAATTGAATTAAGAAACAAAGCTGTTTTCTACAGCCTGGCTGTTGCTACTCAGTCAGACACTGATAAGAATCCATTTTAAACATGGATCCCAAAGTTGATTTAATGTTAAGTACAAATAGATGCTAGAAAGCAATATCTTTGTAGCTAAATGTTCAAAATGGTATTGATTTTCCCATTCATCAGTGCCAGATTTGGAATATGAACATGCCCCAGGAAGACTTGGTTGGTAATAAATACTTTTACATATTATTCAGGTGTCTGCCTATTGGCAGCAGGATTCTTGGAGATCTTGGTTGACTCAGAGTCAGAATTTTGCCAGGATATCTAGTTAGCAAACAGCTCCAAGATAGGTGTGGGATAGGGCAACCCTAACCTGGTGTTAGGGCCAGGCACTGGCAATAAAGACTGCCTCTCCTAAGCCTTGGAGATGGAAGAGTTTGGGAAACAAGGTGCTATTTTAGCAGATGGGTGGGTTTAAATCAAATGAAGTGAAGCTGTCAGCCCTTTCCCCAGTCACACTGATGTCCTGAGTGTGGACACTCCCCCAGGAGCCCAAAGGTGCATCTCTCAGCTGACCCGATGTGCTTTTCCAGGCTGAGATGGATCTGTTTCAGTGACAAGGCACCTACTGGTGTGTCAATGGGAAAAGTCCCCCAGGAAGGTACACAATAAAAATTGAATTCCCTCTCCCCTAAGGTCACACAATATGAAGCTGTCTACCATGGAGCTCAAGGGGAAATGATTAATGGGGACCTTGGAAATCGAGAGCTGTACGAGCTGAAAGCTCTGACGTTTCTACAATTGCAAGCTAGAAGGCAGTGTGAGATGGCATTGCTGTTTTGGCCTCTCCTCTGTCATCTCCCTGCTCCTTTGCAGCTCAGTCTGACTTCCAGATGGATCCAAAGTACAAATACTAGTTGGGAAATTTCTGAGCAAACAGTGTTCTTCCCTGCATCCTTCTTTCATATCTGCACCAGCTCTGTTAAATGAGGAGCAGAAATATAGAAATGCATTTAGTAATGATGTAGCTTTTTTATTTCTTTTCCTCCTCTGTTGTTCTCAGAAATAGGCAGTGAGTGGTTGGATCATGGGGTTGCTATGGTGAGCCTTAAGATACACCTTTGATCATAGTTGTTGAGTGCCAGCCAGCATATTAATTCCAAGTAGTCCATATGCTTCCAGACCAAAATACCTCTCTCTTGCTACTCCTCATTTTGTTGAACACTTAACCTGCTAGTTCACAGAGTACTGTATCTTACTGTGCTGCTCCAGGAAATCTGTTCAAGTTTGGTGTTTCCTTTTCTCATTGGAGGAGCAGCTGGCAGAATTACTGCCTGAAAGGAGGTTGTAGCCAGGTGAGGGTCAGGCTCTTCTCCCAGCAACCAGTGACAGGATGAGAGGACGCAGCCTTAAGCTGCTCCAAGGGAAGTTTAGGTTGGACATTAGGAAGAAGTTCTTCACAGAAAGAGTGATTGGGCATTGGAATGAGCTGCCCAGGGAGGTGGTGGAGTCACTGTCCCTGGAGATGGTTAAGAAAAGACTGGGTATGGCACTTAGTGCCGTGGTCTGGTTGACAAGGTGGTGTTTGGTCATGGATGATCTTGGATCTCTTCCAGCCTAGTCAGTTCTGTGACTATTTGACCCTTTCTGCTCATGGACTCCTGCTACCTCAGCAAAACCCACCTGTAACAATCCTGATTTCAGGTAATCTGCTGTAGATTTATTTGATGTGAACTTCTGGGTATTTTAAATGAGTCACTGAGATGCCTCCCTTGTAAATCAGTAGCAGAACTCCTACTACAGATGAAGTAGACAGGGTCAGATGATTGTGCCACAACAAGCACTCTGCAGCAAGGGTGCCTGGGTGGTGGATTTCTGGCCTTTGACTTCACTTGTTCCACAATGGATAAATGCCTCCTACCTATGAAAATATTTTGCTGTCCTGTGTGGTTTTCTACAAATATAAGAGAAAAGCCAAGCAACAGGGAATGTGATGCTCAGTTCTTTTCTGTGATTTATGCTCTGGTTTATCCAGCAAGGCAGCCTACGTACCTGAGAGAACAGTCTGAGTATCTGTGAGAACAGAGATCAGATAGCAGGGCTGCCTTGGCTTGCTGGGCTGCAGGGTCTAATCAGCTGTTTGAAGATGATATTAGGAAATATAATTTACAAAGACACTCTGTTCAGAGAGTTTTGAGTCTTTTGTCAATTCTAATAGAATATTCAAGAGGAAGTTCTCTATTTCAGTCTAGTTCTTTTGGGTTTATTTTTCATTTTTGTGTGCTTCTTTTTCTGCCAAGCAATTGCCCGCTGCAGCTGTTTGCTAGGACTTGCTTATCTAGGCTTCTTTGTTATTATCCTGGCTAAAAAATTGTTATTTACTCATATGATAATACCTAGAGCTTCTAATCTAGCATCAAAGCTTCATTGTGAGGGATGTTACACAGACCATTAGTTTATTAAAGTATTAAAGTATATTAGTTTATTATGGGTATTTGTTGTCTTAGGAATGTATGGGCTTACTTTATGATAGCAAGAAGGGACAGAACAAAGTAGCAGCGAAGCATTCACATGCAATATATCAGTGACAATCACACCAGCTTGTTTTGAAATGGCAAAGGTTTGGGCCTGAGAGAAAAAGAAATTTTAATGGCTAGAAAATGTTGTTTTCCCCAGTAAAACAGAAATTATCAGAGTGTTTTCATTTTTGTTGCCTCTGAGGAATGTTTGCAGTACTTTTGCAGCATAGAATGGGTTTTGCTACTGTTTGCAGGACTACAGCCAATTTCACCAATCACTGGGCACAAGAGGTTTCTTTAAACAGAAATTGGGAAATCCTGGGTAAGAAGTTTGCATGACAAACATTAGTCAAATGTACACTCCTTTGAATTAAGACCAGGCCTGAGCCTCTTGTAAGTCCTTGGCTTGGTTAAGACCCCGCAAGCTTCCGCATCTTCCAGCACGTCTGCAACTGTTGGTGCAACTTGGGTTACTCCACTTGGCTTAAGTCTGCTGCAATTGTTTTACAAGAGGCAGCATTCCCAACCTTAAAGGAATTAAACTGTATTATTTTTGATAAATCTGAGCCTTTGTTGTAGGCTGAACTGGGTGGTAGCATTAGCTAGGCTGGTTTTTGTGCAGCTGTACTGAGAAGGGCTGCATAGTAACTGTGGATAAAATGTTAAATGGTGAGCTGACATTGAACCCAGCAGAGTGTCTGCAGGAATGCACTATGAGGAGCTTTGACAGCAGACTGGTATTTTCTTCTACCCTTTAGTGCCCTCTCAGTTCAGGAGGTTGTGGGTTACCTGGTGGGGGCCAAATGTGCTGAGCACATTCAGTGTGTGAGGAAAACAGTAGCAGTGAGTTTGAGACACTTGGAGAGTACAGCAGAGGGAAGGCTGACTGTGTCCCAGCAAGCACAACGTATGGGAATTTCCCCTCCTGTGGGAATGGAGGGTTTAAATGTTATCTTCCTGATCTTAAATACCTTCTCAGCAACCCTGCCTGTACCAGTGGGATTTGTCAACCTACGTCTGGCGGTGTCCTTGGAAGAAAAACAGCTTTTGCATAATCAGTCTCAATAGGAGGGTGCCTAAAGCTTGTGAGGTCGAGTTTGTTTTGTTTGTTGTCTTGTTTTGGGATGTATCTTTTCCCTTTTTTTTTCCTTTTTTGGAACAACGGGGTATTTCTCCTGCCAGCAAGATGTCTCTTCCACCTTGGAGCTGTACAGCTTGCGCTTCTGGTTTTTTGCTGGCTCCTACGCTTGGCTTTCTGTTGCTGCTGCTGCTGCTGGTGAGCTTATTTCAGAGATGTGCCAGGCTTAGCATGCAGATCCAAATTTAGGTCTCTCTGCCTTCAAACAGAACAGAAGGTCTACAGAAGTCATTTTTTAGTGTGACTGTTCAGAATAGCTAATTGGCTTTCTGGCTGTACATGAGACTGCACAGCATCCTTGGACCCAGCCATGCTGGGCACTTGACTTTTCTTCTTTTATGCCTTCATTACTTGCCATGGTGATGGCCCTAGGTGACAGTAGTCCCAGTGAAAAGTTGGAAACAGAAGCCTCCAGCCAGGCTGGATGTGGGACTAGACTTAATTTTACTTCTCAAGACTGTGTCGCTTCATCCCACCCAGGCCTGTTTCCTTGCTTAACTTACTGTTTTCCTGATTAATTTTGTCTCTTTTTCATATTTCTAGTGACATGCTGGTGCTGCCTGGCAGGGAGATATATCTCCTGAGCAGAAGATGGCAAAAAAGGGTGGAGCAGAGATAATTTCCCTAATGCAAGCTGGATTAGTGTATGCCTTTGTAAGGACTGTAGCTGGCAGGGCTGTCTTAGCTCTTAGACTGCTTGAGTTACCAAATGGCTGGAGCTGGGACGTTTTAGGAATCAGAGCTATTTTTGGCTTCTTTGGGTAGGAGGGGTTTGGAAATGAACAGGTTGGTGAGAAACAATGTGGCATATAACTAATTGCAAGACAAATATTGTCTTGTATATGTGTTAATTATTTTAAAATTGGCTGGCAGTTAACTACTTAGTATTTGAAATCCTTTATGTCTTCAGGTTTAACATCGAAACTGTAAGGCAATTCATAGCTCTCTACAGCTGGCTAGAAGCACTTTTTAAAAGGTGCCTGCAACTTAGCAGTTACTTAATTTGCCCTATGTTGTTCAGTAGTAGAGCAGTAGTAAATGTGTAACTCCAGGGTCTACTTGTAGGTGTGTCTAGTTACTCCAGGAGTCTACTTGTAGGTGTGTCTAGTTACTGTATTTCTTTATTCCTACATTTTTAAGGAGCTGATATTTGAATAAGTAAAAGCAGATCAAAGGTGTTGCGTTATCTTTGGTTGCTTTATTGATTACTCAAGCCTCCTTCACTCTCTCATTAAAAGGTTTTGAGCCTTCCCAATCTGCTGTGTTGTGCAAGAGCTGTGCCAGGCGAGCAGCACCCTGTGCCACAGCAGCCAACTGCACGCTGCACCTTCCTTTCCTTCCAAAATAGTCTGCATTTTAATGGAATTGTCTTCATTTTGACCTGCTACAGGTCTTGTGATGGGGATTTATGTTGCTTTTTGAACACAGAAGTTTAGCCAGAAAAACCCAGTGAAATAAGCTTTGACTCTTGCCTCACGTGCTGTGGATCTGGGGGAGGAAGTTGGTAGTAGGTACTTGAATCACGTCCAACATTGCATGTTAGTCTTGGGTGGAATTAAACTGCTCTAAAATGAGCTGCTGCCATGGGAACAAGGTATTAATGATTTCAGTGTGCTGAAGAATGCTTAGTCAGGATTTGGGAGAATAGCCACCCGAACCTTTACCTCCTGTGTCTCCATGCCTTGTTTCTGTATCATGATGTTCCTGCTTATGGCCTTAACATCAGCAAGTGGGGCATGGGAAGGAGCTAAGGTTGCCTTTAGGACTCTGAGGCATTTCAGTGCAGAAGTGACTCCTGAACTGCTCTTCATGAAGAATTTCTCCCTTTTGTTTGGCACCAGTGGCTCTGTGGCTGCAATGATTGCTGTTGAGGATGCAGCTGTGAAAAGGAGCTGGGAGTGTGGCTGGTTTGTTAACAGCAACTGCCATGATGAGGGGGGGTTTGGAGTAGGTCAGGTAAAGGAACAGAGAACCAGAGCTCTTCCCTTAAACCTCAGGCCTTTTAGTGAGGTGTGAAGGGTAAGGAGAGGGCTGTTGCTGGTCTCCAAGCATCTCTTAAGGGTTGTTCTTTGCAGAGGTACCTGGCATAAAATTGCATAGATCTGGACCAAAATATGTCTTTATGCCATGAGCTACATCCCCAGTCTAATTCAGCAACAACCAGAGAACCATATTTTTTCTATTTTAGGGTTAAATATCTACTTGATTGGCATTTCTAGTCTCAATTCATTAAAATTAGAACTACTCTGTAAGACCTCAGCCATTCATTAACCAACAAACCAGTGCTGATTTTAATTTCCATGGCTGCAATTTAATTTTGCACAAAGATTATAGAAACTTCTGTGATTGCCTTTCAGCAGCCTCCCTGGTACTTCTGCCATCACCCTGTTATTACTAGCAGGGACATACTAATACCTTCCTGCTTAAACCTGTCTGAGAATCTATTAATGGGGTGGCCTACTTCCAAATTGCAAAGAGGAGCAAAAGCTCATCAGGCAGTGTAAATGGTGATAATTTCAGGAAATGCTTTCTGTGTAAGGAGATTGATGTTTTAAGTGTCCCAGCAAATTGGTAATAATGATCAGCAATTCTCCACCATTCTTCACAAAGGAACGGGTCTTTGAAAGAAGCAATTAAGTGCAGCCACCTTCTGGGCCTAGCTAATGTAGACTTCTCCCATTGTTCTGTAAGTTAACTGTTAGACCTACAAGTCATGTTTAATGAGCTTTCTGCTTCCAGCCCAGCAAGGAGCCTGTAATGAAGCTGGAGAAATGTGACCGGCATTTATGGCAAGCGCCTATTTCAGCTTTCAAATGACACTGGACAAAGCTGTGATTTCCTCCTAGTGGAAATGTGATAAACCAGGATATGAGCAATAATTCTGCAACATCTGCTGTTCTGTTGAGCTGTTTGCTCATCTTAGAGGTAGTGGCTGCAGGATGAACATCAAGTGGTTCCCTAATGCAGTGTTGTAGAAAGATTTCCGATTGGATTCTGTGTGCATTCTGATTCTGTATTCATAGATGCAAGGAAGAGGTTTAAATTGAAGGTAAAAATGAATGCAGAAGCTTCAGTGTAGGGGTCTTTTTACTTTGCTGCAGGAGACATTATTGGCATGTCTGTATATTGCAGTAACCCCTGAACAGCTTCACCTGCCCAGCTGCAAGATGATAAAATGTAAAGCCTTTGACTGAAACCCAGGGACCAGTTTTAGTAGCCTGTGTTCTGCTTAACAAAATCCCTCAGTTTTGTGATTCAGTCTCCTCCTGAGCCTATATAAACTCCTTGAACTCACAGTGTCTTTTCACAGGGTGACCCTGCCTGAGTGAAGAGTAGAGGTGCTGTTAGCTCATTTAGTAGATTCAAGGTCTTGCCAAGCAGTCAGGCACTAACACACTGATGCCAGTCATCCTTTTACAGACCTTTTTCCTCCTAAATCAGGTGTTTGCCATACTAATGGGTCCTAGACTATTCAGGCATTCCTTAGACTGACTCTTAATCGTTCTTGCTGCCTTTCCATGGGCTTATTCCAGCACTAATTTATCTTGTTTGATGTGAGAGCACCAGGGCTTCATGTAGAATTCAATGTGTGAATTAGCTGTGGATTTATAATGCTGTCTTCCCTATTCCAGTGTGGATTCCTAATGAACTTCACTGATGACCTCCTTTCACTGTGAGCTTTCACCTTAGTTCTATCCTATGTTTCCTAACTTCTAAATGATTCTTTTTCTGTTCAGAAACATCCCTTCTTATCCTGAAGCTTCTAGCTTTCTAGAACTTAAGATGAAGATCTTCATCACAGCTTTTCTTGAAATCCAGATTATGTGAGATAAATCACTTTCATTCACCTGACTGCTGACATTTTGTGTGAACTCCAAGAGGCTGGAAAGGCAGCTGCTCCCTTACAGCAGCTGTACTGACTCTGCAAGGAGCTTGTATTTATCTGGGTATCTGTTGGCCTTTATTAAAGGCTTCACAAAGTTGCCAGACACAAGCATTAGTCATAGAGGCCTGTGGCTCCCCATATCCTTGCAAAATATTTTCTAAAGGCTGCATGTTTTTAATTTTTCAGTAACCAGGCTATCTCAACTAGATGTCCCTAAATTTGGAAATGAACACTATCTAATCCTGGTTTGTTATCAGTCTTTTTTCCTATTTGTACCAGAAGTCCTCCTATGACCATTGAAATTTCAGATAGACTCTGAAAATACTCTGCTGTGAGAACCTCCCCAGTTTCTGTTTGTGTTTCTCTTGCAATGAGATCTATATAGGTTGTAATGCATATGGCTTTTGTTAGTTACTTGAAACTGCTTTCAGATTGATTCCTGCTATAAAGAATATCAAGAGACTAGCTATGTGTCTTTCCCCTATTTGCACATTTTATTTTAACATCAATTCTCTTTGAAAGGAGAAACAAACATCTCACACTTGTAATGTTGGTCTGGCAAGGCAAAAGGATCAGATTTGGAAAATTACATTTCTGTCTCTTTACAAAGATCAGTGGAAAGCAGTTGCTGTTGTAAGCAAGAATTACACTCCGTAGTTTTCTTCTGGCAAGACAAAGATACTTTATATAGAACTTAAAATGTTCATAAAAGTCTCTTCATTGCTCTAAATCTGAGCGGTCGGATTTAAAGAAAAATTCAGTGCCGCTGTTTCCTCATTCAGGTCAGCCCTTTTAGATATGACTTATTTCTTTCCTGTGTTTACCCAGTCCCATCTGATAGGACTATCTATCTTTTGATCAAGATGGGCTTGAACTTTGTGGAGAGCTCACACTGGCACTGTGAGGACAGTTTATGGCTTTTTACATCGATTTCTCTGTGCCTTTACAATACAGCAACTTGTTTCCATCCCTTGGAGGTATGCAGAAATGCAAATGCTAGCCTGGTTCCCTCAATTTCTAGAAGCAGCTGAAAACAATGAGTGCTGTAAGGAGCTAAATATCTTTTCATCTCAATTGTTGTAACATGGAGTCTTTGAAATGGTACCCAAATTGGGCAGTTAGCAGGCAGGTAAATGGCATTTCAGCACACAGGGCAATTTTTTTGCCTCTGTTCTTATTTCAAGTTGCAACATTTTGGTTGGTATTTTTTACAGGTTCAAGCAGAATACATATTGAATTGCCAGCACTAGTGGGAAAAACACTTGAGGCTTCCTCAGCCCCTGAGCTGCTTTGTCAAGTCAGCTCTCCTAGTTTGTTGTAGCTTTTTGATAAATGTTCACTTCTCATGTTTTTGTTATTATGAGAGCTAGAAGCCTGTATTTTCTTAAATAAAAGCTGATGTGACGTGTTTCATGTTTCACGTGGGAAAATACACTGAAACCCTTTAAATGGGAAATGAAAAGGCAAGTCTTCACAACGAAGTCAATAGTACAACAGAGACACCATATTATTTTATGAATGCATTTATTATTATGTAACTCCAGTCTCTGAACTTTTCAATAAGGAAAAGGAAATTCAGGATGCTCAGTGCCTGAGCTGAGACACTTGTGTGAAAGGTGTTGGCTTTCAGAAGTGAGGACTGTTGCAATTGCTGGTGAAACCTGTGGCTGCTCAGACCCTGGAAAACCAGGCTGGTTTTGTTCAGGTGTGCAGCTGTGGAGTTGGATATGGAGATCTGACCATCACGTTCTGGGTGTGGGTGCAGTGTCATCTTTACTGCCCAGTCTGCCTTTCCACATTGTTTGAGTTCACCTGCACCTTGGTCTCACAGCTGCTGAAGCCACTGACAAAACTTCCTTTTGTTTTTCCACGTTGCCTGATTGAGCTGTGCCAGATCCTTGCGTGATTCTCTCTTATCACCTGGGACAAATTAAATGAAAAGGCAATTACTGACAACTTTCCTGAAGTCCTCTTTGCTTTTAAAGATAATCACATTATAGTCAGGCCAATACCAATGTAAGTGTGATATTAGCTGAGTTACTAGCTTTGATGTTGATTAGTGCAGCAGAGGTTACTAGAGTGCTTTTTTTGTTACATGCTTGTGTTTTTAAAATTTGGCAGGAGGTGCTGGGAAGAAAGGTAGGTGTTCTGACTTAGGCATATGAACAGAAAGAAAATCAAAGCTAGTTTAAATTCCCCAAGTTTCCTGGTTGATGCAGTGTTTTATGCTTCATGACAGAATACACTGAACCCAAGAGCCCCAAACTATGTGTGTAGCAATAATGATGTCCCAGAACTCTTCACATTCCGAAGGCAGTGGCTGTTGTCAGTTTTACATCCTGATTCAAGCAAGCAGTCCTGCTCTACAAACCCCTGGTGTAAGTTTAGTCTCTGTAGGCTGGATTGGATCACTGAACTGCTGCCCTAGAAAGGCAGTATAAATTGAGTTTATGAAATTCTAAAACACTGCAATGAATACTTCTGAGGAAGATGCTTCTCTAGATCCTTTTGTGCTAGCATTTATGTGGTAGAGATTTGGGGCTTTTTTTTGTTTCTCAAAGTCAGTCATTCTTTCATGTTATTCTTACATTCTTAATGTAAGAATATTCATAATATATTGATTATTCAAAAATATTTATTGAATATATAGTATTACACATATCCTTAATTATTTTAATTTTTAATTCAGAGACATTTTTGGATACTACATTCTTCTGTTAAATGAAACGAAACTATCCTTAGACATTTCTGACAATGACATCTTTATTTTCAGCTGAGGACATTTTGTTTTGAACTACTGGTCTCAAGATTTATTTTCCCCATTTCCCCATCTCCTTTTCATCAGGTTTAAATGCAGTCATGGTCGTTAGTCTCAGTCCCAAGCCTTCAAAGTTCCCTCTTCTTGATTTCAGTTTGATTATATCTGTATCAGGAATATTGCATTGTAATCCACCTCCAGATATATGGCTTTCTTTCACTGAGTATATTCTCCCAGGAAACCCAACATGTGCATTGATTTCAGGGCATGAGCTGAAAAGGTTTCACAGATGTGGAGTGGTCAGAGATTTTCAAATGTCAGTCCTGATTTCAGGTTATATCTTTGATACGCCACTTGAAAATGATGGAGAAGATCCTAGCTTGCAAAACATGGCTGCTGAGCTCTTTGAAAGTGGAATCTCTTGCATTCTCTCCACTGGGATATCCAAGTTGCTAGGTGCTTTTCATCACTGTTACAACAAAAATGACCCCTTCCTTTTTTTCCTCAAACTGAGGAGTATAATTGGCTCTTAATACTAGGAAAAGCTGTTAGCTGTATTCAGAGAAGTGTGAGTGTTTCTCTTTCAAATTTTTGGCTCATTTAAAACTACTTATTGAAACTGCTAAGCACTTCTCTATGTCTGTAAGCTCAGGTGCCTGTGGGATCTGTCTTACCCATATCAAAAGAAGGAGCCATTGGTGCATTGCACTGGTGAATGTGTGGCAGAGCCATTACTCATAGGCAAAGAAAAAAACCTGTCTATTGTATGTCCATCCATCCATCCCATCTGTTGTGGAGAGATGCCAAATAACATCAATACTTGGGGTGTAGGTTCATGTCACACTCAGATGATGTGAGGCCCTGTTGCCCCTCTGTTGAACTTCTGAACTGGCACCCATGCACATTAAAACAGGTCCTACAAAACCATCTATTTATTTTGGGAAAGTTAAACTTCCTGGATCAGCACACTGTGCCTGTCAACCATAACACAAGAGGTCAGAGCTGTCTTCCCTCCCAGTGATAAGCAAACATTACCCCTCTTGGGAGCAGCTCACTGTTGAAGCTTTGCTTTGGGTGAGGATGCCTGCATCCCAGTGCCAAAGCCTGTGTCCTGGGCTTGCATTCCCACCTTGGGATGCTTTGGATACTGGCTCCATGGATGGCTGAAAGCTGGGGGGGATGCATCAGGCCCACTCGAGCAATCTCTGCAGTCAGTTGGGTAGGAAAGTAGTTCACATCAGTGACTGGCAGGTGCTTCTGAGCCATTGTGTGCAGGAGGTGATTATTGATTCAGAAAGAAGGGACCAAGGTGAATATATTCCCATATAAAGAGTGTATAAAGCCAATTTTCATAAGTATGCTCCTAAATCTTGCTGTCTCAACCACAAGCATTTACTCACCAGCCTTTCAGACCACGCTAGCTGTTTTGGTATTCCATATTTAGAGGTAAAAATCCACCCCAGCCTCTCTTTCATCTAAGTTCAATCATTGCTGCAAATCATTCTGCATATAGTTTGGAATTGCAATGTAGATGGTTCTGAAATGAAAATACTGTTAAATGAGGATGTGCACAAGAATGAAACACCTTTGACCCTTTGAACTCCCCTGGCCTGTTTAAAATAGTGATTGGTGTCTTCTCTTACCCAGTCCAGTCATCTTCCTGAGTGTTTTACTGAGCTGTATATTCTGGGCATTGATGGATGAGCTCTGGACAGTCTTGCTGCTGCAGTTGTAAAAGGTGCTGCTCCCTGCCCTGTATTTTCCTGGGGGTAATGGACCCATAACAAAAACAGCAGAAGGTAACATGCATTGGTAGCTGCAGTAAAAAATCCAGTATCTTAGCCTAAAAATACTTCTTAAGCTGCTCCAAGGAAATTTTTCAAAGCCAGGGCACAGTCAGGGTTGCTGTTTAAGACAGGGGCACCAGTTCCTCTGTTAGTGTGACATTCTCAGATATACCACTATAAACCTGATGGAATTTTCTTAAGCTGCTTTTTTTCTGTTTTGACAAGGACTGAGAAAAGCCAGAGTGGTATCTGCTCAGGCTTTCCCTCCCTTGGGTTTTTGGGAGCACAGGAACTGGAGGCTTCCCTTGCAATCCACAGTAAAATTCCAGCTGATTTAAACAGACACAGAACCAACCTCATTCTCTTGTTCTTGGGTGGTTGTCTTGCTGAGTTGTTGCTTTCCTTTCTCTGTCATATTAGACCTGGGGTAGATGATATCTTCCTTTAGGCCCCAGTTCTGGGAACCAGGGGATTGCCCAGAAATGCAACCTGAAAGTGCTGAAACATCTTGCATCTCCTATTTAAGAACCAGGAAGGAAATAAAAGAACAGAAAAATTATATTTTAAAATCTCAGTGTGTGATGTTTTGTTGTTTTTTGTTTGGCTGTTTTTTTGAAGTTGGCCTCATGAGTTTCACAGTTTGACTCCTGAATATGCAGCAGTTCTGTGAACATGCAGGAGTCTTGGCAGTCACGAGGAGTCATGATGGAGGACAAATACAACCTCATAGTTATTCTAGTCCCTCTGAACAAGGAAAATGCCTTAGTGTCTGTTTCTAAGCTTCTTGGATGATCCCCCTCTTGTCTTATGGCTTCTCCAACAGGAGCACAGAAAAAGATGTTGGCCAGCCAGTTACATATTCTGGGCAGTTGCTCTTGCTTAGTGCTGTGCTACCACGGTATCTGTTTCAAAAGCTCTGCTGACACATGGATCCTTTGTCCTCAGCATGCTGGTGGTGCTTCAAGGTAGGAAAAACTTCTCTTTAGGAAGAACTTGTAGGGGAAACAGGAGCTGTGTTTTTAGCACAGCACTCTGAACAATTTTGCTCATCTGGAATAGGATGCTTAGCTTGATCCTGCAAGTTCCTATTACTTCAGAAAGTAGAGTTATGGCCAAGGTTCTCAACAAAGTATTGTCAAGCCTGGGCTTGCTGTGAAGTGATGTGGAGTTTCCTGACACAGAGCAGCTCTCCTGCAGACTTCCCACATGTCCTGTACCTCAGGCTGTGGGGCTCCCTTCCTTGGCTTGGTCTTGACAAGCATTCTCTCTTCTGTAGGTTGTACCCAGACAGCATCTGTTTGAGGGGGAAGTATCAGTAACAACACCTATAATTTGCTGTTTATAATTTGCTGCCTGTTGATTCTGGTGGTGGAGAGTGGTTTCAGGGCTCCATGCTAAGAATTTGTTGTGTAATAAACCAAACATCATCTTGCATCTTAAATCAGGACAAATTGTCTCACTGCTGCCTTTTCAGGACAGTGTTGGCAGACGAGCCAGACACTCTGTGGCCTGTGCAGACCATGACAGCAGCACAAATCATGACCTCGAGGACAGTAATTGTAGCTAAATCATTCCCTTATTGCTTCTATCAGCAGCATTCTCCATGTCACAGACATGGCTTTTGTCTGACACCTATGCTACCCCTCTATTATGCTGATAATCTGCCAGTCATGTGTACTGTTTTTAGTCATTATGTACTGTTTATATTATTTTGCTTGCTGGGAGGCCCTTTCACATACCAGCCAAGGAGTTTCACTCTCAGAATACCTATTGAAAAAAAAAACAAACCAAACCTAAAACCCTCCATGGAAAGACTAGTTTAAGGTTTAAAACAGCTGCCTGTTTGTCAATCCAGACACGAAATAGGTAATGACTTGGCATCTTGCCAGTAGCTCCCATTCCTCTGCCATGAATAATGAGATAATATGCTTCAAATTAACTCTTTGTCTTACACTGGCAGATCCCAGGAGAAGAATCTCCAAATGTGCTTGTAAAACATGGTTAATGTAGATCGATCTTTCCTTCTTTTCACAGACATCCATGAGTTCAGAGTTAAATTTGCTAACTGGCAGTAGGAGAGGAAAACAATTAAGACCTGGGAGAAGAATTTTCTGGCTGTGATTTAAGAAGGGGTAGTGGAGCAGATAGTTCAGGCCAGATGCAAGAGACTATTTCGGTTCTTAATTCTTGGTGGAATAAGTGAGAAAGCCAATAAAACACAGACCTATTCTAATGAAACCAATGGTAAATAAGGAATGCAAATAGCTTGTTGAATATGGTACCTAATGTGGTACACAAGGAAAACAGAAGACAAAGTTCTCCTGTCAAAACATGTCCTTATTCTGGTAACAAAAATAAATATGTGAAAAGGAACGGAGCGAATCAGATGCAAAAAATTAGTTTCTCTTCTGAGCAAAAGCAAGCAGGACACAAACTGTATTTTTGTTACTGGACATTTCTTTGCTAAGTTTCAGGCAAGGTAGAATGTTATTTGCACCAGGTAAAATCACATTCCAGATTCCAGAAAATGAGTCCTTAGCATTGAAATGCTGATGAAATGCTAAGTACAGTTTTATAAATAACACATTAATAAAAAACCCAAACCCAAATATGTTTAAACCAGTCCCAGTGGTCTGCATTAGATGAACTACAACTGGCAGAAGCAGAGATATTAAATTTTTAATCGCTTTCACAAAGAGGAGGAGACCTCCAAAGATGTGCAGCTCTCTGACATTGAGCCACTTTTAGGAAATATTAATTTAAATTTGACTACCAAAGTCTTTTTGATCTTTCCAAATGGTTTTAATCAGGAGAATACTAAAAGGCCTTCTCTTTATGTAAATAGTTTGTCTCAGAATTTCTGTGGATGTGATCTTAGCTGAGACAAACATCTTCTGTGTACATTGAAATACAGTGTGAGCTATGAGAGAGATGAATTTCAGCCAAGGATAAATATAAACAGTACATTTCGAGCTTTAGCAGAAGGTATTTCTGGTTACAGCCTAATAGGCAGCTGTCTCTTGGTGCTTGCAGCATTGCTTTGGCTTCTGACCAATGGGTGAGGATGATGTGCTTGACATTTTGTGAGAGTCCTGCTACTTTGAGCATCTTTGCGTTTGTAGAGCAGTGCACGTGTATATTTGTGCTCTTTTTCAGGAGCAGGTGTCCTGCACTGGGACTATCCATCAGTCTTTGGAGGACAAGGACATAAATAATTTACATCCATTTAATTGACGGGGCTGTTGTGAAAGCAGCTCTTCAAATACATTTCCTTTGCTCACTGTTCCTGGTTTTAATGGACAAAACCTGTCATAAAGTACGTGCAAGTACTCAGCAAATCAGGTTTTTCTTTGTCAGTTCTGCTCATCTGGAATGTAAGCCACCCCTTGGAATGTGTGTAGATAGCTCAGCTCCATGGATACTTGAATTCAGCCTAATTCCTCTGGAATGAGAAACTGAGTGGGAGACATAAAGACACAGACCAAACTGCAGCTGAAAAATAGTTGACATTTATCTCTGTAAGCTTCTGTAAGATGCTTAAAACTGCTCAGCTGGTGTTGATGGAGGGCAGTTCTGCAGGAGCCAGGCATTGTGAGCCATGCCAAATGACGTGAGCTGGAGTTCTGTCTCACTAAAGCTGATAGTCACAAGTCCTGAGGGCACGTACTCACAGCTACCTTGGAAACAAACAGCTGTTGTGGGACAATACACCCTCCTGAACTTGAGTAAATGCTGGTACCTCTCTTCATGTCTTCTTCTATTTATGTGTGTTTGCATCCAGATACCTGTGTGGACATGTATCTGTGTGTTTATATATGACAAAAGGGAAGGGGTGCAGTATATGTCAATTGGGATCATATTTGAAAGACTTGTGTGTTAGAAGGGACAGGAAGATAGGTTAGAGCTGGTAGCACTTGGAGCTAGGGGGATGCACAGTTGTTTGTTAGATGCAAACAATTTCAGGCTCTTGAAAATTGTCAAACATAATTTTAATACTTCTGGGAAGATCACTGGGTTTGACTGTCTTGTCATGGTATGCCTTGGCAGCAGGCTCCGTGAGACTGCTGGTGAGTGCTCTTACTAGTTTTAGACTTTTTTCTTCAGAAGATGAACACGTAGAGAAAAGCAATCCCAGAGTACTGTCAGTTCATCACTGTTGGCAAGTGGAGAGTTGGTCCTGATGCAGGACTAGGATGATGTTGCTTTGCATTTGGCATGAGATATGTGAAACAAATATTCTGTTACGCTGAATGAATGGTGCCTTCCTTTGGCACTTCATCCAAACCAAAATCAAAAAGCCACGTCATCCACTGGGAAGAAAATGCTTGCAGCCACAGAGCAAGCAGGGCACCAAAAGGAGTCTGTTTAACAATTCATGTGTTGCTGATACGAAAATACATAAAGCAAGTAATTTGCTGTAGCAGGCACTTTTAAGACTTTCACAAGCCAGGGGTTTTTAATGCTGTGTGAGTATTACTGCCCAGTAATTGGTGTCATAACTTTTACTGGTGACTGTCCTGCAGAGAAATTACAGTCTGTGCCTGAGAGATGCAGTGAGACCTGTTGCCACCGGGAGTTTCATGTCATAGCCTGGACTTAATATAACATAGGCAACAGAAGGTTAAAAGGACAGAAAGCAGAAAATATAATCTGGAAACTTGGGGATGACAGTAGGGATGGAACAATCACATCTTGTAGCCAGATATAGCTGAAGAGCTGTGTCAGACTGCTGAAGATAACTGGTTCATAAAATCAGTTAGTCACCTGGAGAGCTCCATAGCCAAAGACCGTCCTCAGAACAGTGTCTGTGATGGAAATTTAAAAATCCTGGACTGGAAGTTACATTTGAAGAATATTGGGAGTTTTGAACATTCAGTGACTACTTTAGAATGTAATATGTACCACATACTGCTGTGGATGTCTGGTGTTCACATTTCTTGTCAGCTCACAGACTTAATTTTCCCAGCTGCGTGGCAGCAAAACCACTCTTAGTCTGCAGGTCAGGTAGCAGTGGGTTTTTGTTAGCAAATGACATTGCTTGCCCCAGTCCCAGCAGAGGTTTTCTTGGTCACTTGAAACACAGAGGCAATCTAATATTTTCCTCTGCTTGGTAACAACCTCCTTAGGCCTGTCTCAAAGTACCAAAAGGTACAAGACACAGGGGCACGTGTATCTTACACAATACCTATGTGGTACCTATTTATGAAATTGGTTCATGTGATCAGCCACCTTGTGTTCTGCACTGAGCCTCATGGTTGGTTGTTCTTTTTGCTGCTTCCTGAGAAAAGTGGTCAGAAAGCCAGAGGAGTCCAAGGAAGATTTTCTTGGCTGGTCTTGCCCAAACTAGCATTGTTGTATGTAAGTTACAGTCCTCAGATATGTATCACCATTTGATTTTTAGAGCTATTTCTGCTACACAGCAATCATTGGGAAAAAAACCCCAACAAGCACATTATGAAGTAGATTTGTTTCAGCTGCCCTTTTCTTCTCAGTGTCTCCCATCACTGCCAGGAACTTCTGTCTGAGGCAGTACGTTGGAAAAGTTTAGGCTTTTGATTTCATGTTACCATTCTAGGCGAGCCATGGTGCATAAACCAGCAGTGATTTTTCACATTGACAGCACACAAATACTGTTTGTTTAGTTTAGTCATTCTATGGGAGGCAAGGCTGAGGGAATGTCAGCTTGTTTTCTGAAATGCCAGCCTTTTCAGCCAAGAGCTCTCCCTTTGCTGTATGTTCAGAGCTGCTGATGCATCTGAGGCATGCCTCCTAGCTTGGGATATTTTTGCATAAATACCTACCTAACAGCTGTTTACAAAAAAAAAAAGCTACTTTGCATAATTTTTGTATATTTTTTGGTCTCACTTATTAAAGACCAGCTTTCATTATCTACATGAAAGGTACAATTCATGTTTGCCTAAGTATGTTAAATTTGTAGAAAATAGCTCTGTGCTTCACTGTAAGAGGTGTTTCTGTGGTCAGTCCTGGTGTTTTCTGAAAACAGAGAAATTCCCCTCATGAAGAAATGTTGGTTTCTGATTTTTGTGTCTTAAAATAGCATAGTGCAGAGTGTGGTTTTGGTTTTGCAGCTTCCTCTCTGTGTAGTTCTAAGCTGACAAGATGTTTGTTTGTGAAACAGAACTTGAATATCAGCTTGAGAATGCCAGCACTATAATAGGGAGCATATGCTAAAAGAGTTGAAAAATGTAGGTCCTTTTACATGATTAAGTCTATTTCCTTACAAAGATGTGACAGATTTCAATAAGGGTTGTTCCCCACCATTAAAGTGACATTGCAGTGATTAGAACCAAAAAGCTTCTCTTCCAGCTTTTCACATGCTTGCTCACACAAATAATTTTGATACTGAAGAAAACATTATGAAATAAGTGGTTGACCATTTGGGGATTTTTGAAGTGACCAAATTATGTTTTTCCCCTATTTGTGTTTAGAATAATTAAGTAAGTAAAAGAGTAATACAGAAAACCTGTCTGTGAAAGTTTACGTGGCCTTTAGCAAGGATAAGGTTCCTGGAACTGTTTGGTAGAAAGTTGTTCAAGTGGTGTGAGTTTTGAAAGAGAGCTACATCCCCAGGAGTGCAGCACATTCTTGCTTTCTGCACATTGACAAGACTGTTGCAGATGGCAGAGGTTTGAATGCCTGCATGGTCTGAACAGGAACATGCCCATAGCAGAGTTATCAAATCCTTTGGGCTGGAAAAGATCTTTAAAATTGTCAAGTGCAACCATTAACCCAGCCAAGTCCACCATGCAGCCAACTGCCAAGTCCACGACTCAACCATGTCCCAAAGTGCCATATCCATATGGCTTTTAAATACCTCCAGGGGTGGTGATTCAACCACTATCCTGGACACCCTGTTCCAGTGCTTAACAAGCCTTTTGGATAATAATTTTTTTTCCCAATATCCAATCTAAACCTCCTCTGGTACAACTTGAAGCAGTTGTTTCTTTGTCCTATGGCTTTTTACTCGAGAGAAGAGGCCAACCCCACCTGGCTAAATGAAAGCCTCCTTTCAGGTACTTGTAGAGAGTGATAAGGACCCCCTGAGCCTCCTTTTCTCCAGGCCAAACAACTCCAACTCTGCCAGCTGCTCCTCGTATGAGCTGTGCTCCAGACCCTTTCTCATCTCTGTTGTCCTTCTCTGGACATGCTCCAGCCCCTCAATGTCCTGCTTGTCCTGAGGCAGCCGGAACTGGACACAGCACTCGAGGTGTGGCCTCAGCAGCACTGAGTACAGGGGCACAGTCCCTGTCCTGGTCCTCCTGGTCACACCATTGCTGATCCAGGCCAGGATGCCACTGGCCTTCCTGGTCACCTGGGCACTGCTGGTTCATGTCCAGCTGCTGTCACCAGCACCCCCAGGTCGTTTCTGCCCAGCAGGTTCCCAGCCCCTCTGCCCCAGCCCGTGGCACTGTCTGGGGTTGTTGTGACCCAGCACTGAGCCTTGTTGAACTTCCTGCACTTTCCTGACTGAGGGAGCCCTTGATCCTCTCGTCCAGATCATCTGTAAAGGTGCTAAGCAGGACTGGCCCCAGTACTGAGCCCTGCAGAACATCACTTTGGACTGGCTGCCAGCTGGGTTTAACTCTATTCACCGACACTCTTTGGGCCCAGACACCCAGCCAGTTTTTTACACAGTGAAGAAAGAGTTCACCTGTCCAAGACATGAGCAGCCAGTTTCTCCAGGCAAATGCTGAAGTCAAACACAGCTGTGCTTATTTTAGCCCTCACACACTCAAATGCCCCCGGATGTGTATGTGAGATAGACACACTCATTGGCTCATACTTTGGAACCAGATGCATGTGGGAAGCTTACAGGGATAGGCCCCTCTTTTGCAAACATTTGCACAACTGAATAATTTCACTGGTGTAGAGAGAGGCCTGTTAGGCAGGAAAGCACTAGAGGCTTTTCAGTTTTTAAACTTGGGGTAGTTTTGGTTTGAAAGACAGACTGAGGGGACTCCCTCCTTTGCCTTGGACACGGTCTGAATAAGATTCTTTGATGTTATTTAATACTATTCTGGCAAGAGCAAAGTGAAAAAGGAGAGTTTAATACATGCAGAGACCTGTATATATAAATAATGTGTTGGATTCAGATATAGGTGTAGATGGAACTAAGAGGAATGATCATAAAAATGAAATTACTCATGAATGTAAAACCAGGAATGAAGAAAATATTTGGAGATTAATCCAAATTTAATCAAGTCATTGCTTTATGCTCTCTTGAAATGCTATATCCTTGCTAGAACCCCCCTAAGGTGCAAACTGTCATACATCATTTCATAGAGGCAAGACAGATGATGGTATCTCCAGATACTGGGTTTCTGTAAGGGTTCTGCCCTTGCTTATCTCCATCTCTTTACTTGTATGTTGTTATATTATGGTTAATTACACCACAGGAGATCAAAGGTGGGTTTTTTCCTATATCTTTTTATCTGTCCCCAAAGCTGCTGCTAGCCCATTTAAGGTTTTGTTTGTTTTCCTTTCACTGGGTGATTGCAAATTGAGAACTTCTTCCTAAGTGTTCCCTTTGAAAAATGCTGATGTGATTCATGCCCCTTCCCATGCTCCAGCTGTGAAAATTTCACTGCTGCTTGTGGAGTGACCCTGTAGGCACTGTGCCAGTGAGAGTCCATTCTTTTCATTGTGATGGAAAGCAATGGGGAAAGGTAATTAGAGTTTAAGATGGTATATCAGGCATCTGTGAGACTGAGTTTATAACTTCAGATTGTAGTGCTGTTAAATTAATAGATAATCAGGTTGATTATGTGTGTCTACAAAAAACTTTATACCCATGAAGAGACAGGATTCTGGACTCAGTCTCCCATTTGTTTGCAGGTGGATTCTCATACTTGAAGCAGGGACACAGGCTTTTTCACTGCCTTGCCTTGCTGCTGTACCTTGTCCTTGAACTGGAGGCATCACAGGAGAGATGGAAGGGCAGATTGTGAGTCAGGTACTAGGAACCAGCTGTGTTCCACTGGAGTACTAGGGGGTTTGCTCAGTGAAAAGTATCAGGTCCCAGACTGTGTTCTTGGAGACTTGGTTCTGGCTGCATCTTCCCCCCTATCTCACTCCATTGTCAGTTCTCAGTGTGCCAGGACCAGGGCCACGGTTGGCAGCTGGAAAGCCTCAGTGTGGATGGAACATGTGTCCCTGCTCCAGGGGACAGGGACATATGGTCCTGTGTGTGATTCTGAGCTCTCTGTGCCTTGTGAGGGTCTGCTGCCATGGGAGCTGGGCTCAGCTGCCATGGATTTTACCCTCCTTCACGTGTGAAGTGGCTGCAGTAGCAGTGGTGGTATGAAAGGCTGGAAGCTTGGCCAAATTTTAGTACTTTTCCACAGAAGCGGTGCTAGGATGTATTTGCAAGTTCCAAGGGTGTGTGGGTCTCAGGGGAGGGTCTCAATACTGAGTTTTTCCAAGGGAAGGTCTCTGGCTAGCATGCAATTTACATTGTATCTCCATTCATTCACGGAAGTCACTGATTATCTCTGGCTGAAATGTTCTTCAAACCAGCCCTGAGGCAGTTGACTGAGATGCTGAATTTCAACACAAATACTCTAAATTCAATTGAGTACAAGTCCTCTACTGGGAAGGGTTGAGTAAGTTTAATAACAAGCCACTGCAGTGACGGTAATAAGTGTGTCTACCAGTGCCTGTGGTACTCATTCTTGGTGTAAATAAATTAGTCAGATCAAGCATTAGGAAAACCCATGTACTGTAAAGATGATGGATTGTTGGAAGAGGCTGCAGAGGAAAAGCTGTGAAGTTTTCCTCACTGGAAGTTATTAAGAGCATGAAGGAGAAATACCTGCCAGTGCATGACTTGAATGCACTCAGATTTGCTTCAGGCACAGGCATGGGGAAGAAATACAGTACAGGACTGTTTGAGATCTCTTCCAGCCTGGGATGGAAGGATAACATATTCATGAGTTAATAACCATTTCACATAATTTTGTTATGCATCTCTCACTTTTCCATGCTGAATATGGCCTTAAGTGGTAATTTGCTTTCTTCTGCAGCTCCTTATCAAAAAGACACCATAGCTACAGTTAATTATGCTGCAAGGAATGTATCAAGAGTCGATGCAGTGGCATTTCATAAATGTTACTGTGTTACCTGCTGCTCCAAATTCTGCTCCAGGTAATGAATTGCAAATCTTGAAAACCTCAAACTTGGAATTCTCCCCTTTTCCTCCCAGTATTATCATTTGCACTTGAGGCTTCCACGTGCAGCTGCTGCCAGGCCTGGGGTGGAGAGTAATGCAGCCTTGGCCCACGTGCATTCCTATAAGGTACTTCAGTGGTATAAAAAAGTTACAAGGGTAATTTGAATAGCTGTTCAGGAAACAAGATTGTGTAGCCAGAAGTACTGCTTGCTTCCTGAAAAGGGATGTATGTAATTGGAATGGAAAGAAGCTTCAGTGGGTATTTTGACCTGCCACTTGGAGCTGTCGGACTTCAATGTCTGCCCTAAGAGCATAGGAATACCAGGCCCCTGCTGAGAGAGGCTGCTGCTTTGAGTCACTCTTGGCAGGAGCCTCTCCCCTGCAACTGAAAACAGAGACTAATTTCCTGATTTAGGAGACACAGTTTGTTGTGGGAAGCTGGGTAATGTAAATATCAGCAACAAGGATCCCCCTGAAAGAGGAGAGCACTGCTAGAATACCTGTCTGCTGGATGGACAGTTCCTGGGAATCTGCTATAGGTGGGGCATGACTTCTGGCAAGGAGAAAGCTGCTGTAGTTACTCTGTAGTTATTTAGAATTTGCTGTTACTTGTTATCAAAAATAGACTCCTGTGTTCTGGTGTATAACTGGGTTTATTATCAGTTTCTGTGCATTAGTATTGCTTATCTTTCCGAGGTCCTTCTTGCAGATGTCTGCTTGGAAAGCCTGGGTGTCATTTTTGTTGACATTGTGGTCTCTCTGCAGGCCAGAACAATAGTCTTTTTACTGCTCAGCTCCCCTGCTGCTGGAGCTGAATGCCAGGGATTTGCAGAGCAGAGAGCCAGAGAAGAAAAGTAGGGCAGGATTTGGGCTGCTGCTTGTTTTCCATCAGTTGTAATGCTGTTCCTCCAGGTATAAGGTGCATTCTGAGTCTCTCTATTCCACCTGTGAATAGTTTCCACTCTTTTTCCAGTTTAAGGGGTTTTTGCTTTCCTGGGGGAGATCAGAAACCCAATGTGCTCATGCATTGCCCAACAGGAAGAGTGAAAGTCCCCGCCCTACATGTTTGAACAGTTAAACATGGCATGGGAAACAAAAATGCAGATGCTTTGGGGTTTTATTTTTAACTTCCTATCCCATGTTATATCTATAAGACCACCAGATCTTTGTGACAAGGTGCTTCATGGTCGTGGGAGTATTCAGCATCAGTGGTGACTGGTGGAGAACTGACCCTTCCTGAGTGTTATTACACTTTAAACTGTTCTGGAGCAAAGAAAGCTGAAGTTCTCAGAATGGACATGAGAGAAGCAGTGAGAGAAGCAGAAGTGGGGGTGATTTTTTTACTTGTATTAGAAAGTTAAAGCAAAATGTTTGGTTTCGTTTTTCTACTCCATGCATTTCAGAAACTCCAGTTTCTGGAAACATCAGTACTATCATGCAGGTGAGAAATCTGGGGAGTGTTGCAGGAGTTCATTTAATTAAAATCCTTACTTTTGTATTGCATAGTAATTGGTTCGTAATAGATATATTTAGGACAATATGTGCAAAAATGCTGCTTTTCTGCTAAGTGATGGTGTTCCACACCTCAGTGTCCTCCAGAAGCTTTTGTGGGCTTGTTCTTCTCTCAGACATTTTAGGGAACTGTGTTGAGGAATGGGTAAGTGGCTGATTAGGCTGTGTTTGATGTGAGGACAGCAGAAGTATCAGCTCTAGGATGGGTCATTGCCGTGCCCAGTGCCCATCTCAGATGTTTGAAACTGACTTGGTATGTTCACCACAAACACAAAAGTCTGTCATTAACATGCTTGTGTGTGTTTGTGTCATTTAAATTGTGCAAAGGAGAGGACACAAGAATTCTATTCCTTGCTTACCTAAAGACACTGAATCCATGTTATACCCAAGGTAGAAATCCACTTTTTGATTTTCTTTGGTATAACATCATTTCTAAAGATAGGACACACCTAATACATGAGTCAGTTCCCTACATGCATTAGTCTCATACATGCCATAGTAGAAGGCCACCTCTTTGTGGTAACCAGGAAGGAACAGATGTTTTTATCACCTTTGATCATTGTGAGTAGTGCCTTACTCATGATAACCACCCATGTGGATCAGCCAGGCTATTTGTGCAGCACAGTGTGGGAGATTATCAGAGGCTGGTCTCTGCTAAAAAAACCCCAACCAGTTTTCTGGTGCATTAGAATGTTTCCAGTGGGATCACCTCATTTACTCAGGGGAAATGTCTAAAAATGATTCCCTGCTGAAATGAATTGAGATTTCAGTAGAGTAGTTGTGGCAATTTAGGAACTCTAAACTCATGTGCTTGGACTCAGAGTGCCCTGGGAAAGGAAACTGGGTAGATTTTACAGTGCAGTGTGATTCCAACTTTCACCAAGGCAGGATCTAAACCCTATTGCTTTGTGAAGATACTGATATATTCACCATGAGATGTTTTTCTGCTTCTGTTGAAATGCTGTACCTACCTTGCATTTGGTAAAGAGATAAATGCTACCTGCCAATCTGTCTCTCTTTGAAAAAAGCTGCATTTATAATTACTGTTTTATTTGCTCTGATAAAGATGCTTGGGCTTGTTACGTCCTGCAGTGTTTGACTGAGCCAAGTGGTCTGATAAAGGAAAGTTGCTTGAAATTTTCTTCTGCTTTGGTAAAAATCAGTTTGGTACACAGAGTTGTTGAGATGCCAGAGAGATGTGTTTTTCTGAAGCCTAAACTCTGGTTTGTGTGACTGTCGTGTAAGGACTGTGAGATGATTTCAAGGAAGAAGAGGGGAGCCATTTTCTCATAATGAAAACCCTTGCAAAGAATTTAAGACCAGGACAGGTGAAAGGAGTGGTATTCTTCAACATGAGTGTTCCAAGTGAGGAGTGTAATTGAGTGGATATTGAATGAGTGTTAGGGACTGAAATGTGTCTAACCATGTACATGTGCATTTAGTCTTGCAGGTTGCCTTTGATGTAGAATTGTTAATTATCTTTTTTCAACTTAGAATAAAAAAAAAACACAACAGCTGGGGGATTTTTTCCCCCATGTTGGTGTTGTTTCCCTGCTCCTGGCTGCTCTAAGAGGCGTTGTTCATTGCTAAGGTTTAAGTGTAGTTTAAGAGTAATAGTTAGGACTAGGGTTTAGGATTAAGGGTTGGGTTAGACTTAGTCAGGGTTAGGTTTAAAGTTAGGGTTCACAAATTTAATTATGTCTCTCCACACACCATAAGCTCATCTGCACTATTATCTTGCTGATTAAATTGCAGTGATCTGTTTCGTTTATAAGGAAAAAGAATGTGATATGTAATAGTTGAGAGGTAGTAATTGGAATTTTCCAGTGCTTTTTAAGTAGGGAACTGTAGCACTAAGCTTTCTTAGTCTTGTACTTTCTCTTTTGTTAAAGGTTGTGTATCTACATAGATATTTCTTTTTCCCAGTGAATGTTTTTTTAAATAGAAATTTTCCACTCATTGTCCATTAATATAATTTGGCACAAAGATAGACTGATTGCATGGGCGGGCACCGTGATAGAGATGTAAATCTCTTCCAGTGACAGTGTCTTGAAATAGCAATCAGTCAGGATATCATCACTGCAGTGTTACATTGCAGATAGGTTTTGCTGCCTTTCTGTGAGGGTGGGTGTTGTGTTGAACCCATACACGTGTGTGTGTGCAGATACATGTGTTGGGGTGTGTGTGTATGTGCATGTGCGTACTGTGTGTGCAGTAGTGGATATTTAATGCTGTTGGATCCTTCTGTCTCTGAACCATTAGGGTGTGGTGGATAAGTACCCTGTAGAGATCTAAGCAAGAAACAGTCTCTGCCTTCTTTTTTATCCAGCTTCACCCACATTTTAACACTCTGTGCTGTCACTGTCAGCTGTTACCCACAGTGCTTAGAAGTGAGATGTGCCCCTCCTAGGTCGTGCTTAGGTATCCCAGGCCCATCTAATATCCCTGGAAATCCTGGGGTTGACCAGCTTTGAACTGAGTATTTGAAGCCAGATTTCAAGGGATTTAATGTACCCTTGGCTTGTTTTATATTTTTTTTTCACCAGCAGATCCTCAGTTACCCACCTTCTTGCCTGTCCCCACAGGGAAGCACTTTGCTTGTCTGTCCTAAACTGAATAATGGCTGTCTGTCACCTCAGTCTTGCTGGAAAAGGTGTAAAATGCCAGACCAGAAGTAGCAGGCTTGAGATCTTGTATTCTGCTTGTCACCTGCTGCTCAGTGCAGGGAGCTGCAGAGGAAAGACATTTGTGTGGCCATTCCTCTACTGCCATGTTCCAGGTATAGGATCACAGCTAACAGTCTGGTTTTTCATCTGGCTTTCCATTACTGGTGTATTGACTCTGTTTAATAAAAGCAAAAATATTCCAGAAGCAAACCTGGCTCTGACAAGTTAGTCTTGGTTCCCTATCCTCTTCTGCTGATCTCTTCTTGCCCAATGCTGCCACTGAACCACCAATGGGACAAGTCTGGAGACTCAGCATCAGGGAATCTCTGAGTCACTGATGACACAGCTGCAGAAATGGATTTTCTTGGCAGAAGAGACTAAAACAGGGGTGGTTTCAGAGAAAAGATCCTTTGGCAGCCATGTCACATTGCCCTTTTAAAAATGGCATGTTCTGTCAGAAATGCTGCTTCCAATCCTTCTTGCTTGCTTTGGATTTAGAAACACACTCTTTGATGGGGAAAGCAGACTTGGGGCCAGAAGTCCTTCCTTTGGGTGTCCACCCCTTCAAGGCAAAAGCTATTTTCTAGATCACAGGACTCAAGTCAGACTGTCTGTATCAGAGTTAGCTGCTGCATGTCCTCCTGTGCCTCCAGCACGTACAGCACCTCCTGGGTGGAGTGCAGGCACTGGCTGTTCTGCTGGATTGCAAGTCATTCCCTCCTTGCTGTGCAGCTGCTGTGCTTAACCACGGCAGCACAGCTTAAACAGAAGCCAATGTAACACATGATACCCAGCTATCTATGGCATCAAATGGTGTGTTAGTGCTTCAAAGGCAGCCCAGAGCCTCGTGGTTGTCCTCTCAAACAGACCCTGCTCTCTGCTAAACATAAAAGGACATAATGTAAATAGCCTCACTTGCATCAAAGTCAGTTCACCAGCTGTGGATATGGCTCCACGTGTCTGGCATGTTCTTTACCAGCAGAGATAATGGTATTTAAAATGACTTTTACTGAAATTTTTGACTCTTTGGTGTTTTTTACTGGATCTGGCTCCATTACTGGCTTTCTTACCATTCCCATAACATCTTTTTTCTTTTTGGGAGCTGTTGTAAAAGCAGAACCTTGTACAGCTGAAAGCATTTAAGCCAAAGGATTCATGAAGAGGGAGCAGAACAGGCTGTTTCTGACTCTGGTTGCTAATAGCTGGATTCAAGGGAAGCTGACACATCAGTCACCTCATATCCAGTCCCATGGTTCTACCTTAATTTTAAGCTAGAGTACACAATTTTTGTCTGTGTAAAAGGCCATAACGAAAACAAGAGTGTTGGAAGAAATAAGGTAATTTACTTTTTATGGGTGTTCCTTCCTTCCTGGTTTATGTAGCTCCAGACAATAAACTCATCTTTAAGTAGCTGCAGTTAATTGAAATTAGGCCTAATGAGCAGTTTAATGTAAGTGCCCCATGCATTCAACTTAGCAGCACAGCCTGCAGAAAAAAATGACCACTGAACAAGTTACTGGCATAGTCTGAAGTATGTGTGTCTTACTGTATAAAGAAGTATAAAAGTTGTGTTAGGAGCCATCAAAATTTCTTCAGATTGCCAAATTCTCTGACACAAAAGCACAAGCTTTTGAACATTTTGAAACGGGTTTCTGAAGGTTTGGATAAATTTGCCTTTTGCTGGAATTTTTAAAATCAGAGTAACTCTTACCAAGATAAGCCTTTTTTGTACCACTTCATCCTCAGTGGCTATGTTTCTTATCAGAGGTTGTCTGCCATGTGCTGCTAATGTAAAGAAGTACTTAAGACAATACATGTTGGCTCCAAGCACTAGGTGTGGGTGTGAAAATGTGTGAATCTGAAAATGGACCAGAGTTGTGGTTGCAGTTACAATTTTTGCAGATGAGTGATTTGATTTGGAAAAAAAGTCCTTGTTGGGGTGACATGCTGGTTCATGGGAAAGAGGCTGCCACTGCTGAGAAGTCAAGTTCCTGATTTAACAAACGACACTTTTTCATTTTCCCTTTTTAATTGCAGAAGTCAGTCAGAGTTCATCTCCTGCATGTTGGGCCGTGAGGAAGAACAACTTCCTCGTCATCCCTTATGCTGGCTTTTTCTCACTGTATGTATGAAACTAAGGGCTGATTTCTTTCCTACCAGTTTTAGTAACTGAAGTCACAACAAACAATTCAGGATTGCACATAATCATGATGGCTCAGTCTGTTTAGAAAGTTTGCTTTGCCCTGTAGCAGCCAGCACATGTTTCTCCATATGGAATTTTTCAGTCTCTTGTGCTCTGTAGCTGCTGGAAGCAGGGGGGACACTGCACTGAGAGAAGTGGGCTCTAAGACNCGGAATTTTTCAGTCTCTTGTGCTTTGTAGCTGCTGGAAGCAGGGGAACACTTGGAGGGTGAGGAGCACCCTTGTTCTGCCTTCACACTGTACTGAGAGAAGTGGGCTCTAAGACTGGTCCCAGCAGCTTTTGTCCTGATTTTCAACAGACAGAGCCCCCAGTTTGCCTGGTGCACTGACCTGTTTGCCCATGGCTTGGTGAATTCACTCAGCCATGGCCTTTTTCCTCCAGTTCTCAACTGGGCAGCTCTTGAGGCTGCCAGTCCTCCTTGTCTCTGTCCTTCTGGCAGCAGCAAGACAAACTCTCTCCTGTTCTTCTCTCCACATTTGCAGTCTGCCTTCAAGGAAAAGACTTCTCTTTGCAGCTTTTGTTTATTAAACTGAGAAGAAGAACAACGCCCCAAACCCAAAGCCCTGACATTTACTGGCAGCATGGCAGTGATTCAGGCAAGCACAAATCCTGTCACCACCTTACTGTGCCATTTGGGAATATTGTTACAATAGTGCACGTTTCACACAGCAGTATTTCCTCAGTGTCCTGGCCCTGGAAAATCTCCTGTTACTGGATACTCACCAAGTTGTTAATGGAAAGTTTGGAAGCAGATGTAGCAAGATTTATAAACACATATTAGCTATCTTCTTGCTTCTTCCTGAATCACAGGACCTAATCATAGATTTGGAGAAAGGTTTGCATCTTTTCTTAACTAGGGCTCAAAGCCCAGACCGACTCGTACTTGCAGCAGGCTTATTTCTCATAGTTGTGTTCCCAGAAACAGGCACAGAGAATGTAACAAAAGCATTCCCAAGATTAGCCTGCTAGCCAGAAATACACTGAGAAGAATAATCTGCCTAGAGAGATGGGTGCTGAGCATATTCTTGCTGCTGTTGGTTGCTCCCCTCATCCTGCCATTTGAGGCTTCTTTATTAATTTCTAACAGCTTTTGTTTTCTGGTGCTTTTCTGCTTGGCTTTTCTTACACCTCTCTTTGATACGTGGGATCCTGGGTTCTTTGAACTGCAAGGCAAACTGGCTGTAATTCACTTTCCTCCTTTTTTTTTTTTTTTTTTTTTAAAAAAAAAAAAAAGTCTTCAAGGGTCTCTGTGTAAATGTCCAAAATGGTACCTATTTAATCTCATCCTGTAATGCCTTGCATTTTTTTCATTCTTCTACCTTGTTACTACAATATTTTACTGGTCAGGTACAGTGGAGCCCCTGTGAAGGCAGGAAGATACAACTTTTCTGAAAATCATCTCTGTAGTGACACAGCATCACATTCAGTGATGGTAGTACAGTAGCAGCAAAGATCTGTGTTGGTTGATGTTTATGCTATAAATTGGCCAAGTTCTGAATTTATGTTCTTTCAGGGAACTGCCAGTACAGAAAAGCCTGCAGTCCCATTTTCAGATCAGGCTATGGGATCGGTGATGAATTTATTATTCTTCAAGAATGAAAGTGCTGTGATTTAGGAAAGTTGCTTTCTTTGCATGAGCTGGGTTGCTGTCAGTGGCAGCACTGCTGGGGAAAAGCAGCATCCCATCAAATCTGTACTTTGCATAAAGCAGCAAGAATGCCTCAGCATGATCAGTAACCCTCTTCCTATGGCCCTGTTAGTTTGCAGACAGAAAAGATTGATTTAGGTAAAACATGCTTTAGCAGGTAGGACTGGCAGAACTTTATTTGTTTGCAATGGCCTCTGTTTTATACCTAAATGTTGCCTTGATATATCTGAATGACAAATAAAAACTGTAGCAGCCATTTTAAATATAGTAGAGACTTGAGCTAAGTGGAATTAAGGAAAAGGCAGGAAATTGGTTTGGCTGCTGTGTTGGTAAAGCCACTGGCACAACCTATAGAATTGGTTAAACTGTGGAAATAAAGCACATCTTTTCTGAAAAATTGAAATGTTAGTTTGTACACCTTTTTCTTTATATATATATCTATATATTTAATATGGCAGTGTAGGGAGCTGGTAAAGACTTGGCCCTGTTCACAGAGCCTCTTGGAATCAGTTTAAGAAAACAGATGAATTAATTGATTAATTCTATTTGCTTAAAAAAAAGGTTTAGTTTGTAAATAGCAGGAGAAGATGTAGCAAGAAGGATGTTGTAGGACTGTTTGGGAACAGTCTTATAGCAATTTGGAAATGAAAGGTTTTTCTTTATCAAAGTTCTGGATATAAAATGATTTAATCTGCTGCTGACTAGAAATGAAGGGCTTGCCTGTACCAAAATGTGCAGTTATGGAAATGAGCAGTTAAAGGGGAGTCTGGAGGTGATGAGAAAGCCCGACCAGGTGCACATCAGAAAGCAATTCTTCCTCCATCTCCTCCTCATTTTTCTTGATAGAAAACCAGCACTGTACAGCCTGGCACGTTTCTTTTCTGTCACTCTGCAATCACAAAAAATGCAAAGCCCAAATCTCTTTCATGTCGACAATATTTCAAGAGGATTCCAGGTCAAAAAGGAGAAAGAAAATAAGTTGTTTCTTTGCTTTGTTTTGCTGTTTTTATTAAAGCTAGAAATGCACTGTGAAGATTGTACAATCGGGGGGGCGGGGCTGGGAACCTCGTCTGCACTAAGCCCTCCTTGCCAGAACCACTGAAGTCCTCACATCCTTTGGCCTTTGGATGGCCAAAGGCTCCTGGGGCTGGAGGGCTGAGCAGGGTGGTAGGAAGTCTTCCTCAGCAATGCCTGTGTCCTGCTGCCTGGCCAGAAGGGGGTTAAGGGCTGCCTGCCTGCTCCATGATTCAGAGAGATTCCAAGGAAGAAGGTGTGCCTTTTCTTGCAGGAAATCAGAAGACACAAAGGGAGATGCCTTTGCTACTTCAACTGTAGGAAGAAACTGTTTTGTGTTACTTGGGCATTGTCTCTGACCGAGTAAGAAATGCCCAGAGGAAAAGGGCCAGTGTAGACTTTGAGATGAGAGCATGCTGAGATTTCCCTAGACAGGTTAACAAGCTTTTCCAAAGTCACAGTGTCTTTGGAAGCAGCTTTGCTACTGGACCATGAGTTCCTGTGTGGGAGTTGAACCTACTTGCATAATCCACGTGCCAGCTCAGTTGTTTTCTAGTTGTGAATTGATCAGGTCATCGATTTGTTATAAGCTTCAGAATTTGGAAGTACTTTAAGTGGGACAGCCTGTTCTCAGATCTGATTTTGCATATGTTAATTGAGTGCTGCATGTGCTACTTGGCCTTTCTCTAACAACATTTAATAGTGGTCTTCCTGAATGTTGTCCTCTTTTTTGAAGATCAAAGTGTTTTACCTGCTTTTTAAGGAAGCAAACTTATAGAGAAAAGAAAACCACCTGGTGGTGTAAGCTTGGGGACATAGATATGATTTTCCATTTACAGGAAGGACACTGTTACTTGGCAGAAGTGGAGCATAAACAAAGAAAGAAACAGTGAGCAGGTGACCACCAGGCACGTGGAAAATTACTTTCAAGCAAGTCTCTTTGAGATCAAGAAGTGTTGAGACTGAGCTTGTCCACACTGACCCCAGGCAGGTCACCACTGACCCAAGCCCAGCTGAGGGTACGAGCTGGCAAGAGGGCAAACACATAGCAGTGGCAAACACATAGCAGTTCACAGAAATTAGTTTTGTTATGGCATTCATCCTGAACTAGTGTAAGGAAGAGGTAGCAGTTATCATAGCTTCCTTCTGGAAAGAAATTTGATGATTTGCCATTGTTTTTCTGGAGCTGAGAGGGATGGCAGAGGTAGATGTGCCATTGTTCACAAGTGGTGCTGTGACAGCTCCCTGCTCTGGATTGTCATGCCTTGTCTGGAGCCAGTGAGTCTCACGGCTGCCAAGGGCAGACCACAGTCTAAAATTGTTTGTGAGGAGCCACCAGGTTGCTGTGATATTTAGTGGTTTGATACAGAGAAGGGGCTCCTGCCTATGTCTGCACCCAATCAAAAATTCTCCAATTTCAAGAGGCAATGAAAATGATGAAATTGTGAACCAAGGGTAACACAGGGCTGAAGAGATCATCAATCTTTTTCCTGGACAAAACAGTTCCTAGCACTTCCTTGTCTCATGTGTCTGAGAAATCCCATCTGTTTTCACAACTATGATGGCCTCAGGGTGTCCTTCTCAGACAGAAGCCCTGCATCTGTCCCCTCATCTCAGTGGAGACCCTGGATCCTTCGCAGTGCTGGTTGCTTGTGAACCCTTCTCTTCAAAGTCATCCTAGTTTTTCTTTTTGGCTCGTAATACCCAGCCACAGAGACCTCCTTTAAAACTGTCTGAAAACAAGACAAATGGTTTTGCCTGAAGAGTCCTTGAGACTCTGGGACATGCAGTAAAAAAATTTTACTTTCCAGTCTTTCTTTTAATTACTTGCAGAATTTACTGCTGGGTTCCTCTGCCCTCTTAAACAAGGGTGAGTATTTTTGGGGTACTGTGCATCCTGCATGGTTCCTCCCCTGCTTTTCTGGGTTTTCTCCGGGTGCCCTGGTTCTCCCAACCCCTCGTGGGAGAGGATCTGTGGACTCCTGGCCCTGGCATCACTCCTTGCCTGATGCTCTGCTGTGATTTATCACTTCCTCCAAGGTGATATCCCGGCAGTGTTTGTGCTGCCTGACACGAGCATTGCCTCCCATGAGGATTTCAATAGTTTCCTGCTGCTGCAGTGTCTCTGATAGCTGAAGTATCTGATACAATAAAAGATCATGTCTCAGCAGGTGCTGTGGCTTCAGCAAACAATGGTCTGTCAAGTGTAGGAGGTGGTGTTTATGCATACATTTTAATCCTTGTTTGTACAGTACTTTTAAGGTGTAAAACACCTTGAAAATGCTGGCTTCTCATTGTTACTATTACCACTGCATCTTCATTTATTAATGAGAAATTAGTGCAACAAGTGGGAGTTCTTCTGGAGTTCTTTAGTCACATCATGCCAGATGTCTTGGAGGAATCTGGGCTGACACAAGTCTGCCCCAAGACCCCAGTGCATGCAGTAAGAGGAGTTGGAAACCCTGTTTCAGTTAGAGAACTGTGACCAATTTGTTATCATGGAAACGTGTTGGAATGGGTCACACAGCTGGAACACTGCAGTGGAGGGCTACAAACTTTTCAGAAGAGATAGACTGAGAAGGAGCAGGAGTGTTGCACTGTCTGTTAAGGAATGGGTGGATTCTGAAGGGCTGTCTCTGACAGACAGCTACAAACAAGTTGAGCTTGTGGGTAAAATTCAAGGACCACATCAACAAAGGACACCTCGTGGGTGGGGTCCATTACAGGTGTCTGACCAGGGAGAACCTGTTGATGGGGCCTCTTGCCTCAGCTACAGGAAGCATGGTGCTCACAAGCTCTCATCCTGATGGGAGATTTCAACCATCCAGATATCTGCTGGAAAAGCAATGCAGCTGGCTGTAAGCAATACAGGAGACTCCTGAAGTGCACCAAGGGTAAATTTCAGATCCAAGTGTTCCACAAACCAATGAGGGAAGATGCATTAGTGAACCTGGGGCTCACCAATGCAAATGAACTCATTACAGGGGTTAACACTGGAGGCAGCCTGGGCTGCAGTGAGCATGCCCTGGCTGGGTTTGTGATCTCAAGAAACATGGGTGTGGCAAAGAGCAAAGTCAAGACCCTGAACTTTAAAACAGTGAACTTCCAGCTGTTTAAAGAATTAGTGGATGACATTCCCTGGGAAACTGTCCTTAACTGACCAGAGCTGGCAACTCTTTAAGGCCACTTTTCTTAGAGCACATGACCTCTCCCTCCCAATGTGTAAGAAATCAAGTAAGGCAGGCCAGAAAACAGCATGGCTGAGCAGGGACCTTCCTCTCAGGCTGATGAGGAAGAGGAAAAATGCACAGCTAGTGGAACCAGGGTCAGATGACTGGGGAATGTACAGGGATGTGTTGGGATGGGATCAGGAAAGGTAAGGCACAGATAAAATGGGACTTGGCTAGGGATACCTAGGAGGCATTCTTTAAGTACAGTGGTCAGAAAAGAAAGGCCAAAGAGAGCGTACCATACCTCCACCCCCTCCAGTAAAGGAGAGGGGAAAGCTGGTGTCAGTGGAGGGGATTCTGCCCCTCTTCTCTCCTGAGATCCCACTTGGAGTACTGCATCCAGCTCTGGGGCCCTCAAAACAGGAAAGAGGTGGATCTGTTGGAATGAGTCCAAGGGAGAGCCATGAATATGGTCAGAAGGATGGAGCACCTCTCCTGTGAGGACAGGCTGAAAGAGCTGGAGTTCTTTAGCCTGGAGAAGGTTCCAGGGAGACTTCATTGTGGCCTTCCAGTCCTTAATTGGGGTTGTGGAAAAGAGGGAGAGCAACTTTTTACATGGGCAGATAGTGATGGGACAAAGAGAATGGTTTTAAACTGAAAGAAGGCAGATTTGGATTAGACATTAGAAAGAAATTCTTCACTGTCAGAATGATAAAGCACCGGCACAGGTTGCCCAAGGAAGCTGTGGATGCCCCATCCCTGGAAGTGTTCAAGGCCAGGTTGGATGGGGCTCTAGGCAGCCTGATCTAGCGGAAGGTGTATCTGTGGGTTCAGAAGAAGATTATCTTTAAGGTCCCTTCCAACCCAAGCCATTGTGTGATTTTGATTCTATATGTCAGTGTCAAACTGTATACAAAAAGATACTGACTGATACGCTGCAGTGGGTGACACTAGCTGATAAATATATTTTGCAAAACTCTTCCTTCACTGTGATGAGGGCCAGGGAAGAGCACATCCTGGAGAGAACAGCAGCACCACAAATAGCCTTGGGAGCGAGCTTTGGCTGAGGTGTGTGTTCTGTGTTTGTCTCTTAATTTAGCAGTATCGGGAAAACCCACAAAGGAAAAAATGTGGATATTTTCCAGATGCAGAGTGATTCAAGGCTGTAATTACAAATGCTCGCCCACTGAAATATTTGTACAATTGCCATGGGATACTGTAACTAGCAACATCCATTGGATGTTTTTAAATCTAAAGCAGTAATGCTGTGCTAATGTACCTAAAGTCTGCACCAGTGCTTGCTTGGCAGATCTGCCCCTGCATGGCAGGTTTAGGTTCTGTACAGCTTAAGAAATGATGCTTTTACTGCTCAGCTGCATCAGCTGTGTCAAACTCGTTTGTATCTGAGTCCCGTGCAGAGTGCACTGAGTGATTCCACAGTTGCAAGGATTTACTTCATTCCTTTCAGTTTCATTACAGAAAAGAGTGAATTGGGGAGGGTTGTTTGTTTCCTTTTGTTTTGGTTGTTTGTTTGGGGTTTTTTTTGGTTTTTTTTTTTTACTTTTGACTGCACAGGGATTGTGTGTGCTAAGAAGCCGCTAAAAAGGAACAGAATGAGAGTGAGAGATTATGCGCGACAGGAATGGAGTCTGTCACAGAGTTGCAGATTGTTTATTGCTGCCGTGCTTTGATAAGTGACAGCAACTGGCTGTAATTCTGCCGGGTGCTGCCCAGCTGCTTTGATCAGCAGCGAAACTGTTAACACCGCTGACAATTAATTATTGTCGATGGGCATTGCAGCCTGAACTTCCCCTGCCAAACAGTGGCAGATCACACCCGTCAGGGCTATTGTTTAAAGCTTTCTTTGGAAGTATCGCTGGGCTGAATCACGTTGTGTTTCTTCTCGGGATTTTCTTCCACAGTCACCGCGGATAGAGAGTCGCCCTGCTTTTCTGAGCGAGAGCTGGGATGGCAGGCAGGGTGCTGGCAGCGTGTGGGAGGTGTGTTTGAGAGCCATGTGCCCCTGGAGCAGAGGCTGTGCGTGCAGGTGTCTTCTCTGGGTCCTGTGCTGAGCTGCAGCTTGGAGCAGCGTAGCATCCAGGAGGGGATCAGAAAGCCCTCTGTGCGTGTGGCAGGCGGTGAGGAGCTGGGGAAGGGATGGTGGCTCTGAATGCAGGTGTCGCGTGGGAGAGAAGAGTGAATGCTGTCTGAGCCTGCAAGCACTGCGGTGAGTGTCCTTTTCCCCTTCCCCAAGACTGATCCCAACCTTCCTACTTTCTTATCACTCTCTAAATTCCTTCCTTTGTGTAGGCTCTTTCTTTGTGCCTTTCAGTCTCTCCTTTTTTTACCTGACCTCCTCTTCTCCCCTCATCTCTTATTCCTCTCCTTTCAATCTCCTCTTCTTTGTTTCCATCCCCATGCCTCAGAGGCTGGACAGTCTTAAGCAATTGCAGTGGGTTCTTTGAACATTTATAGCCTTATGCTTTGGGAACCTTTGACTGGCAGGAATTGTATCTGATTTAAAAGTATCTGAACACCCTATTTGCATTTCTGCCTGTCTGCTCAAAACCACACCGGCGCTCAGCTCCCTTGAGGCTTGAATTCAGATAGCAGCAGCTGTGGCAGTGGCGTCCTGTGATTTGCTTCATCAGTTGACATTTCAAGGAATTTGGACCGATATAACAAGGTTGGCCATCTTACTGCCCTCTGCTGCTAAACAACTTGGGTATCTTCTCACCTACATAAAGGGTAGGTAACTGGCTTTATTAGTGAGAGCCCACATGAAAGTGTGCCCCCTCCATATGCTTTTGTTGCTGTTATTATTACTGTCCAGTGGTCTCTGTTGATTTGTGGTATATTTTATTTGGCTAAACCCATGATCAGCCCAATTCTTCTCTCTGTCTAGATTGCTTGTAGAATTAGGACTTTTAGCAGTGTTTACGAGATCAGGAGCAAATCCTCTAAAAATTAGGTCTTGCCTATGTAAACGTCTTGCACTACTTTTTAACTGCTCTTCTGTAATATTGATACAACCCTCCCCTAGTGCGAATTCAGCTCTGCCAGTATGAACATGCTTATACCAGTGTGGCTTGTTCCCCTGTGAGAAAGAAGAACCAGCTCTTCCAGTACAAAGTACTTTCTTTTGGCTCTGATTGCATCCACGCTTTTGTTGTATCATCAGAAATATAGCAGCAAATAATACTTGTAATTTAGCAAGGGTGAACTGGTACAAAATCATGTATAGAACAAGCCTTGGTCTGCAGACTGCCTCAATAACTCTTTGACAAGCAAGTGTTGAATATGCTGTGTATTTATAATCTGGTCTTTGTGACTGGAGGTACAGTGGAAAGACATGGTGTTACTGCCATTATGTATTCACAGTTAAGAAACTAAGAGCTGGCCAGTGTGTTGGCTATAAAGTCACGACTGTGAGTCATGTGAGTCGTGGTTGTTGTTTATTTATAAAAAAATACCTAAGATTTTATTCACTTCCAAACTGATTACTGACCATTGCTTTTATGTGCAGCCAATTGGCAATGTAGTGGAAGAAATGTAAATTCCAGTAATGCTTACTTGGAAGTGCCTTTGAGCTGCCAGGGAAATAAGAGGTATTTTAGCAATGTCACAAAAATGGGTCCTGAAAATCCACTTGCATCAGGGAAATGTGAGTGCCTGGTGGGTGTGAAACACTTATCTGTGGTCATCTACCTCAGTCATCAGTAGGGCAGGGCAGTCTAGAGACCAAGAGTACATAGTGAAACTTCGAATTCCAATCAGACACCATCATCCTAAACATCATGGTTTATCATGGAGGTAATCTAGATGATCAGTATGTGTCTTGTAGCAAGCAATGCGTAGGGAAGATTCTTGATGTTTGCAGGCAAGGGAGAAATGCATTTGGCATAGAATCCAGAGCTTTTTGGGAAGGCAGTACCACCAGCAGAAGTGGTCTTTTGGGAAAGAACTTAATTGCACATGACTGATGACAGGTGTCTGGAAACATGGGATCTAACTAAAGCTTTTAGGTTCTCTTCAACCAGAAAAAATAAGCAGGATAGGCTTCTTTTCTTCTGCAAGGTAAGAGGTTATTTTAAGGTATTTTAAGTTATTTCAGGGTGATAGTGATGTGAAGGAGTTGAGGGAGGGGGGAGAAGCTGGTGCCATTAGGGGACAGCAAAGCTTTGTTGGAAGGAATGTGCTTTGTTATCCTGCTTGTTGGCACAGTTACCTTGACAGGTTATTGAGGGAAGTAAATTTTCACAGAACCTAATAGTTTCCTCCTATGAGTTAGTGTCACCTCTGTCTCATTTAATTCCCACCTCTGCTTGTTGTGAGTGCCATTTCTATGCTGCGTTTCTCAACTTCATTACCTCCAGACTGAGCACTGCTTCGGGAACAGTTTCCAAACTGCAAGTGGCTTGTTTTGCAGAGCGAGGTGCAAATCTTTGCTCTTTTTTCCCTGAGCTCACTGACTCCCCATGACTGCAGTGATGGTGGCAGAGGTGATGCCTGTGAGCAGGCTGGTCTCTGCCTGCAGGCTGGGGCTGCAGCTGGGGCTGCTGGGGTGGCACAGGCAGGCAGCAGTTGGTAAAACTGCTGTATCCTCGTCAAGGGCAAGCAGCTGACCTTGGACAGATCTGCAGCTGGGTTGTAACCCAGCTGAGTGTCCAGCTTGCCCTGGTCTTTGCTGCCTCTTTCTAGGAGGAAAGTGATCAGTGGGAGTCCTTCTGCTGGTTTACATTACTTCTTCCCCTGAGCTGACTCATGGCTTTTGTCTGTTCTGTTTGCATCGGGTGGGAACTGCAAGCTGTCAGCAGCTGATCTTTCACCTTAAAGAATCCGTCTACATTGTCAGTCTTGGAAGGAGAGGCAGAGACATCAGACAGGTCCTTGCCTGCATCTCTTGGCAGCATGGTTTGCAGTCAGGACAGTTTATGTGAGATTGACAGACAGAGGCAGTCTCAGCTTGGCCCCACTCCCACAGGAGTCTGCAGCTGACCAGTTTTGAAAAGCTCCTTTTTATTTGTCTGCTCGCCTCCACTTTTAACCAGATAGGAAATCGTTCATCGTAAAAGGCCCAGTTGTCCTTATGGCAGTCTCATCACTGGAGTCTGAGGAGCGAAGCTGTTAATATCTGTGTTTATACATTTCTCTAAAGATGAAGAGATGACTGCAGTTGAAGATTAGTTTTGCTGCGAAAGGCACTGAATGAGCTGACGTGATCAAGGGGAAGACATTAAAATGTTATGCTCCTTAGTTTTCTCTGCTTCACTCAGACATTAGCTGCTGTGGTCTGTTGCTGTTTAGCAAAAGCATTTGGGTCCAAGTGCTGTTTGAGATGATAGAAACCCAATATGCTTTTTGAGGCAGAGGCAGTTATTTGTTATGTGTTTGTACAGCTCCTAACACTGTGGGTTGCTGTGCCTCCTGATTGCTAATGGCTGAGCAATAGTGTTTGTTACTGGCAGTTGGTAATAGCAGCCTGTGTTTGTGCCCTGTAGGGGAATTTGGTACATGTGCACAGCCATGGGATGTTAAAGATTTTGTACCTTTTAGAGGCACCACAAAGTCTGCACATACCATCTAGCCTTCAGTCATTTTAAGTGCTTCCTTACTTCATTTAAGAGATATTTGTTTATTCTTTCCCCTGTTGCCCTCCCAAACTTTTCAAATCTTTCCCATCTGGGCTCTTTTGTTTATAAATTATTCTGTGTTTGGAGCTTGTAGGCAGCAGTCACTTTGAAGCCTGCTTTTCTAATACAGACCAAATAGTTGCCAGGAAGCGTCATGGGCTCTTGCTCTCCTCTGTCCCCTCTTTACAGCACTGCAGGTCTCTGAGTTTGCCTCTGTTCTACCAGCTGGATGCTCAGCCCTGCACTCCCTGCTGTCAGTCAGCATCACCAAACTTCTCTGATTTACACAGCCTGAGGATCTGACAGAGCACAGATATTTTCATTCGTTTTGGTTTGTTTGTCTTGAGAAGTCACAGTGTGACTGTTGTATGAGACCCACATGGCTGAAGCCTATCACTTTTTTCCTGGTATGGAAAGGAAGAGCTGGTCAGCCCTGAGAGGGCCTGAAGTCCGGCCTCATAAAAACTATCACCTTTTAGCCGTTCTCTTTGTCACTTCCTTTCCATAGCAGAGATAATGGAAGTGTTTCCTGCTAACTCCTGTCTCTCTGTGATAAATTGCTGTGTTCTTTATTGGAAAGCATTGTATAGCTGCTCTTAGCGCTGCGATAAAGAAAATGCTGTGAACTGGCTGCATTGTGTTTGGCTTCCTTTCAGACAGGGCCAGTCTGGATGCTGAGGACCTGATCTTCCTTTTGGGTCAGACCTCAGCTCACATTTGTGTGGGAGGCAGGGATTTATGTTTGCTTAAAGCCACATTTTTGCTTCTGGCATGGAGCCATTGAAGGTCAGTGTGATCCATAAATCTATAGAAGTGGGGTCTGCAGGTGCCCCTGTTCTCCATATCCTCCTTTGATCTCTCCTCCCCCCCCTGTGGCAGCGTTGGAACTGGCATGGACATCCTTGTGTTGGTATTGTGCTGCAGTGGTGAGTGCTTCCCTTGCCCTCCCCAGCTGGGAGCTCCCAGCTCTCCAGGCAGGACTGATTTTGACCTCCTCTATATTTCCAGTTGCCAGTGCTTATAGCCAGCAGGGTTTGTGGCTGAGCTATACTGTTGTTTCTGTTTGGATTTTTTTTGCCTTGCTCTTTCCATTCAGTGACAAAAAAAGCTGGTGTCAGTATAGGTTAGCTTTAAAGTGATGACAAGAGTCCTATTCCTGAATTCCACAGCTTTCAGATTTGTTGTCTTCTATCAAGAGCTGTATTGTTATTAGGTTTCCTGCCCACAAGCCCAGGAGTCATGATTCTCCAGGGCTTTAGCTTATGGCAGATAACTGAATTTTAGTCTTGCTTATGTCCAGCATGCTGCACCTGGTAGTGGGACAATTGTACGAGCAGCAGAGTAGTCACTGGCAAAAATACTGGGATAGTTTTAGTTAAACAGGTAGAAGGAGATGAGCAAAGACAAATACACAGTTAAATATGCATGGCATGGGTGTGCTCATCCACCTGTATGCCTAAAACTCCCTCTGGCTGAATTGAAGGAAAGCCACAATGCAAAGAGTTTATCCTGTGTGCTTGTTTTCACTGTGTGAAGTAAACTGGGAGAAGGAGGGACTGGGGTAGGCACAGAAAGGTTTTCATCTTGAGAACTGAGGCTGAGAGTGGATTTCATCGTGCATGCTCAATCAGCCTTTGCACGGTTTGAGTCCTTTGGGCTCATTTAACACAGCATAAATCCCACCCTACACGCTCCTTGTGAGTTGTCTAGTTCCCCTCCTCCTGCAGAGATTTTTAATTAAAAATCTAGGACCAAAATAGCTGCAGTACTGTCTTTTAATGATTGTTGAAGGAAGAGCAGAATGCTCTCATCTCGGAGAAATAGTGAGGTTCATGCAAAAATACTCAGTATATTAATTTCCTGTAGAATTTCAGGGAGAGTGGCTATGTCAAAGGAAGTATAGGTGGATTCTAAATTTAAACCACTGTACAACAGAACTTGGTATACTATAGTGCCCAGAAGTCTGAAAAGCTGAACAGGGGCATATAAGGATCTCTTCAAAAATAGGTGCACTTCCTTAAAATTCATTTGGTCATGTTTATTCAGCCCTCCTTATGAAGGCCCCTGAGATTTACAGATCCTGTCTGAATCTGATAGGAGAAACAAGAAAATAGAGGAGTCGAAAATTCATGATTGGAGCCGCACAGGATGTGGTCATTGCCCCATCATTTACCTCTTCCTCAGAAGTAGGTGAGCCAGGTCAGCTATAATTTAGTAGGCTTGAGGTCAGAGGCATTGGGTGGAAATATAGTTTGTGCTCATACAACATGTCAAGGTAGAAATACACTGCTCGTCTAAAATTCTTTGGGGCAGTGGATGCTCATGGCATAATCTGGAACTGAATCTTTGGGGAATTGAACAGCACTTGTTTTCTGTCTTGTAAGATGGTCTGTAAACATCCTTTCCTGCCATTACCTCTGCCTTACTGCCGTGTCAAAGTTCCCCTTGGAACCCAAGTCTGGGAATGGCTCAACAGACCTAAGGTAGAAATTGGTTCTGATTTACTGTGTTACAAGGGGACAATATTTCACAAAAAAGGGAATAATGTCAGAAGGACCCTCTCAAGCATGAAAGCAGGTCTTCAAATTAGCTTGGTATTTCCTAGTAATTGTGTGGTGGGAATGTAGCCCCAAGGTACAATCATTTCTAGACTTAATTGTATAAAGGTGGAGGTGGATATCATAGAAAACCATCAGTGAGGCTTGCAGTCGTCTGAGTTTTTTGAAAATGTCATTAAAAGTAGGATCCTTCCATTAAAGGGGGATATGCTCTCATTATGTGATTTAGATAGCAGGATGAGGTTGTAATGATGCTCTTTAATATGTTCCTTTCAAAGAAAAATGACAAGGCAAGACCTGACCTTGAAGATGTGGCCTGCTTGCAAATGATGTAACTGTGCCCCTGTCCAAAGCAAAGTGTACTTGCCATGGCTTTTAATCTCCAATAGCTTTAGCTAAAGCAACTAAGTTACTGTATTATTTATGTTTCTGTGTACCTGATACCATATCTCACTGCCCTGAGTTTATCCCAAATCCTGTCAGCCCCTGCAGGAGTGGGGATGGCAGGTCGCCTGTGGGACCGAGCTCCCTCTTCCCAAAGCCTGTTGTGGTGAATCCAACCTGGGCCCTTACCACAGCCTGAGATCTCTCACCCCTGAGGTAGCTCTAGAAAAAATGGGTCGTTAGAAAGCTGTTCTCTTAGATATTTGGCTGCAGTTTGGAAGGATTGTGTGGGAGGTTGTTGGAAGCTATTGCTAACAGCACACATAAAAACTTCAGGGCATGGGGGGGATGTGGGATAGCCATTCCTCAAACAACATGTACTGTGTGAGTTATGGATAATTACTGGAAAGTTGGAAAGTCAAAGGTGGATGTGGTTTTACCATTATGTAATTCATTAATACTGTTCATGGGACTCAGAGACTTGCTCCCTGAAATGCCTGGACTTGGAGATGTGTTCACAGCAGGTCTCAAATGAAAACTCTTCACTGGTAGAGGAGCTGTCAATATCAATAGCCACGACAAAAAGGAAGCATAGCACTTCAAATCTGCTTTTGAGGTTGGGAGTTTTAGTTATGTCCACTATTTTCATCTTTGGGCCTAATATTATTTATATTGAAATTAGTAAGTGAATTATTTCCTTAACTAGTACAAAGCATTCACCACTGTTTTTTAGTGCCTAACCTTATACCATGTCTCTGTGCCTGAGCCTCGTGCCCATGGAAGTCAAAGGGAATCTTGCCTTTTGGCTTGGACATGCACTGCCAAACTGCTGTATGCTGCCCAGGAGCTGTGCCCACGCTTCCAGCACAAGCAGCAGGGATTCAAGGGTCATCTCTACTGCAAGTGAGGTGTGGTGGTGGCTTATATCTGCTTACCTGAACAAGCTTGAATAAGTAGCAGGCACCAGCATAGATTTCAGAATGAACTGGCCATGTGGTGCTTGTTTGATTTCTCAGATATTATTTCCAGCCTGCCTTACATGCCTTTCTTGTAGCCCATGCTGTTAGCCCTACTCCAGCTGCCTAGCTCAAGGGTAATCTGTGTGTATGTGCCCAAGTTGTGCTTATACCTTGGTTTTGTGTTAACTGTATCTCTAAGAGCCTCCTGAGTTCACTGCTGAAAAGCAGCTGGGAATGCTTGTGTCATCTCTGTGAAACTTGCAACTAAAGAGGTAAGGAAATATTTCCAGATGAACAGAAATTTAGAGACAGAGATCTGGTTTCCTGAGTTTGTCTCAAAGTGGATCCTTACTGGAATTTCTTGGCTAGTTTGTTATGAAAACTGCATCAGGAGTTGTGATATGTGATGGCACATATCTTTCTATACACTGCACATGTGCTTGGTTGTACATTATATTTTGGTGGGGAGTCTTTGCTAATGCGAGCTTTTGCTTTCTTTTCCTGCTTAAAAGAATGCTGATGAGAGATATCAGTAATAAATAATGGCAAGCTTTAAATAAAAATTTGGTAAGATGGATAAAGTGCTTGGTATATACTTAACAGTGTGATTTATCTCTTCAGTTGAAAATATTAGAACATGGTATTAAGGATTCCAAACAAACACCTCACCTTCCTGCATAGATTGGTGCTTCAAGAAAATGCCTTTGCATGAGCTATATTGAATTGAGATGCCTTCAGGAACTGGGGGCTAAAGGAGATTATGCAAAGTATGATTTACTGAAAATAAAGTGAGGCACTGAGATAAAAAGATCTGCAGGAAAGGTTCTCACTCCTATTTTGCACTGGAGACTTTCTCATCCTTCTGGTAGTGAGGCTTAGACATTCAATTCTGTATGCACCTGCCGTTACCAAGGAAATAATTAATGTTGATGTTCTAGTTGTAATTACAGCAAGTGAGGTATGATCTATGCAGTTAACAAGGGGGAAGACCAGTGAAATGCTAAGTCAGGAGAAGCTCCTCAGTGCTAGTGGGAAATTTAATATGCTTTGTTAAATTAATAGCCTTTGCATAACAATCAATTTACAGTTTAAAGGGCAGAGGAGGTGGATGTAAAAATCATTAAGCATTCATTTCAGCAACCCACTCGATATTCGTAGCTGGAAGAAATCGCCAGTGCAATGTTTACTGAGTGAGTTGCAACTGTTTCAAGAAAAAAAACCAAACCACACACAAGGATTGTGTATGTAGTGCTTATTGCAGTGCCCTTTCCTAAGCCATAAGGTTGCAGTGATCCCTTTCCCAAACACAACACGGCTTTAGTGATGGGCTGCTGTGTGCTCACAGATGTTTATCCAAACCAGAGATGATTCTGAAGATGAAGTTTTCCTACATGTCAAATAAAATGTTCTGCCCTGTGTGACCCTACCTTGAAATTTCTAAGTCCTGTGTTAGGTAGGGATCCCCAGGAGGAACGACCTGGGATGGTTTTTTCTCAGTGTAGGCATTCAGGGCCTGGTTTTGCCTGCAGTTGTTCTGTTTGTAGTCTTTGTACATAGTGCTCACCGTAGAGAGAGATTAGTTGTAAGAAGATTATGCATCTGAGTGCTGCTGGTGTGCCTGAAGCTGGAAATGTTCTGGTGTATACAAAGAAAACATTAATCAAGACGTCTTAAAGAGAATTAAGGGAGGAAATAGTTTTGTCTCCTGATTACTACGTAAATTTCACTGCCCAGTGCAGGAAAAGGCAGGGAGAGAGGCAAGAGGTGATAGAAGGAGGTTGTTCTGTTCTCAGAGAAAGCAAGGGCAGATTGCTGGGGTGGCTGTGGCAGGCAGCTGCCTCAAAAACAGCTCAAGGGAGGCAGCTCTAAGGACTCTGCAGGGCATGTGAGCTTTGAGTTAGATTGTAGGGACAAACTAGCCATGCTCCTGAGCTTGCCAAAGCAGCTGAGGGAAATCTGTTGCATATAATCTTAACAAAGCCCATCCCTTTGTTGCAGATGGGTGTCTTCAGCAATCCATGTTACTTGATTTTCCAGCCTGGGCTGATTGTCAAGCTGAGTAGTGTGGCATGCAGCAGAGATACGGCAATGTATAAAGTTAGAGCAGTCCTTCAGTACCACTGGTGAGGAAAGATCTCCTCGCCTGCACCACAGACACCTAGCTGACCCTAAATAATGAAGGGAATAGAGAATAGCTGACACCTGCTCTGAAGCTCCACAGCTTCAGGTTCCAACTAACAGCCCAAGAGCCCAAAACATTCAGTGTCAGCTGCAATATGTGTGTTTTGCCATTTCTCTAATCAACAAACATGAATTAGGTAGAGAAAAACATTGCCTGCACAGTCACTTTTCACTGTATCAGGCTTTATTTAACTGTTAGTAGGGGGTTGGTTGCCCAATTATCTATCTTATTAATAGGCATTTTTGGGAATAGCTTTCAAAAACAGATTTCGCAGACTTCCTGAATTGATTGTGGTTCTTCAGCTGTTGTAAATCACCAGCACACCACTGAACTAATAATTTACCCCTATTGAGGGTCTGTGCTGCTGTTTTTCCTTATGAATACTTAGAACTGTAATCACTAGAAATGTATCTGCTAACAATTTTCCTTCTCATTTCATTCATGAAATTTTTACCTCCTCGGGGTTAATTGGATCAGGAAATGACAGTATCTTTAGATCTAATTTTCCCTATTGATGCAGGTTTTGGAGTGAATGACTGCTTTGAATACAAAATACAATTCAATTTAATTTCTGGGAAATACTTAGTGACCAGAAAAAGAGAAGGTTGTTGGAAACAAGCTTTGAATAAATTAAGAGCCCCCTCTAACTAGCACAGCCTTCTTGACTATATAAAACCTCTAATTAACTATTTATAGAGAAGTACATATTTCCAATCTATTTTAAAATGCTGGAAATGAGAGTAAGCAAACCAACCTACCCACAAGTTTGCAGAGGGTACGGGCACCATAATATCTGCACAGTGTTTAACTGTGTGGTAATTATACATCAGGAACTTTGAAAATTTAAAGAAGGAGTCAGAAAAATTCCTTTCCCAGAAGCTTTAAGCCTGATGCTGAAAGCTTCCACTATCTTCCCAGCAAGGACGAAAGGCCCAGGATGCAGAACAGGTGTGTGTGAAAGGCATCTCTTCACCAACAGTGATGATCTTTGTTTTAGTCACTGCCTTCATCCAAAATGGGTCCAGTCCCAGAAGAGGAGAGCACTGGCAGTTCCCATTTGCTTTAATAGCAGCCACGAGGTTTGCTGATAAAGTAACTTTTATTCTTGCCCCGTTGGTCTTTGTTGGCTGTCCCTGAAGCCACCTGGGAGGGAAAGTCCCATTGTGCTGTTGCACCCCATTAAGTTCACTCCCTTCGTTTGTCCTGTGCTTCATGGGGGATTGACATAGACTTCTTTTCGGCTGTATTTTGCATTTTTAAAAGATAAAGAGGTCTCAAAGACAGAGTTAGGAAGACATTTATTTCCTCCTGCTGAATTATTTATTCCTTTTTAAGCACTGGTGAACAGCTCATATTTAATAGCCTTTTATTATTATTGCTTAGAGAGCTGTCAACACAAAAGGAGCAATCCTAAAAAGTACCGTGTTTAGTGGCTCTGTCAATACTCTCTGTATTACCTTTCCTTCATTTTTATGATCAAGAGCACAGAATGGAAGGTCAGAAATGACCCAAGCTGCAAATTTCAGGGCACTTAATCTACCAAGACTAGCAACCAGGTAAATTCATGCAGGACCTAAAATGAAGGTTTTTCATTATGAGGTTATTTTCTTAGGTGAGTGTATGGATTCTGCACTAGCTGGCATCTTCAAATTAAGACATGTTGTCTTTCTAGGGCAGTTCATCTCATCTGCTGGATTTGGAGGGAATGCTGTAGCAGTGGATGACATTTCTTGCCTTGTGTTATATAAGTGGTTTGGTGACAGAATGGCAATTTTTGGCCTTCTGCAATTCTGGCCCAGTTTTGATTTTTACTTTATTCCGTGAGCCCCCACCGAACTGGTTTCCCTGAAGCTTCTGCCATATCCTGAAGCAATCTCCAAAATACTGATTTAGAAGTAGATTTGGGTTTCAGAACAGCATTGTCTTCAAATCAGCCAAGATTTGAGGTTCTAAATCACTCATGTCTAGAAGCCTCTCTTCTGTTGTTGCTTATTTCTTACCAAAAGAAGTCTCATCACTGAATTTTTGTATGTTTTATGGATTATTTAGGTGTCTAAAGGGCCTTCTTGTGAAAAGCAATGAACAAACCTCCCACTTTCCTGTTACATCCCTTTGGAAAATTGTCCCTGGCATCTACTGTTCATCTTCCCCTACAGCTCTCAGGAGCTTTGTGTTATTTGAAGCCAGCTTAGGCAGTCAGACCTTTATGGACAGATATAAGAAGTTGTTCTCTGAGTAAGTGAGCTAATGAGGCCTCAATTTCTTATGGATTTGTGGTTTATGTTGGATTCACTGATATTTGATAATAGCTGGGTTGAGAGCTTTACAGTTCCCTTCCTTTCTTTAAGCCATTGATCTTTTAAGAAGATACAACTTTTAAGAAACTTAAGAAATTTAAGAAAAGTGGGGGTTTTTTTTAAGAAAAATATTTTCAGGTTTTCTAATGTCTACTGGAGTTCCATGACTTTTTCAAATAGTACAAAAGAGGTTGGGAGGGAGGGTGAAACACGGTAGATACAGATGCAGAAACACACAGTGAAGTGTTTTGGAAACCCAACCAAATATTTCTGGTTTATTGTAGAATCTTAATAATGTGAACTACATTTTCTCCAGACAAGGAAAAAAGTGTCTGATATATGAAGAAAACTCAAAATACAAAAAAAAAAAAAAAAGAAGTCTGGTTTTTGTGATTTTGTGCTACACAGGAGCCTGTCTGGATGAGGGTCAAATGTATCTTTGAAAAACAAGCCAGAAAACACCATGCTGGTGGCATAGTGTATTGCATGGTTGTGTGTGTGTGTGACTGACAGACAGACATGTCTCCGCTGCTGCTTCTCAGGGAGCTTCAGTCACTGGCGTCTTCTGCAAAAAAGCACCAGTTAAGAGGAACTTACTCAAATTGATCTGTGCGGTCAAAAGGAGATGAACTGCTGCCACAAGTTTGTATGAGGACATGCAAGAGAAGAGCCAGACCTGAGAAAAGTCTTTTTCCTTTGTTACTGGCTGTTCCCACTTGAACAAGGCATAACTGGGAATGAGAGAGCATCAGCACAGCAATTCTAACAATTATCCTGTGGTTAAATAGTGTGAAATAGTAAGTGAGCAAGACATCAGTGTATTGGTCTCTCTGAATAGTAAATAGGGCAACAGTTGAAAGAAATTGTGTTTTGGGGTTTTGCTGCTGACATCAGTGTGAGCTGGCTGGCAGTTCTTCACTGACACAACTCGTGGTATTGCTGAGACGAAATGAAGATGGACACAGCCTTTCTGTTGCCCTGTCAGGGCGTAAGAGCTGATGGATGGATGAATGTTTTATGTTTGTAACCTGTTCTCCAGCCTGCTTCCACTGGGTGGGCCTGGGATTTCTGAACACCTTCCTGCATGATTGGCACAGCCTTGCCAGGTCCCTGCTTTTTGGGAAAATATCCCACTCATCTGCTTTTGTTCTGAGCCACTTATGAGCAGTTCTAGAGGTAGAGAGTTGAGACTGCCTTTCTGGGAACAAGGACAAAAAATAGCTCCCTGTTAGCATTCCAAACCCAGCTATTTAGACCTGGATTATTTTTAAATACTTTGCTTTCAGATACGTAGCTAGCTATGTTTTCCTCCTCTCTCTCCTTTCTTTTTTTTGAAGTTAGCAGTCAAGTTTTGCATCTTCTCCCCACCCAGCAGTATGCAATCAAGAGTTTCTAAGCAAACAGAGGTTTATTTACATTGCTAAGTTAGCTATGTTACCTGCCGCCTCGGAGGTGCTGTTGGCCACAGTGGGAGCCCAGGGATGTTCTGAGCCTGGCTGTGTTTGCAGAGCAGTTTTCTGGGCAGTTGAATTAGCTGAGTGAGTGACAGGAGGCAGGGCAGCAGCAAGTGGGAAGCTGCAGCCACCTCATTTCACCTGGCTGCCATCACGCTGTCGTTCTGAAACACGGCCCTGCCTGAGGTGCCAGGCGAGGGCTGGGCCCGTGGCTGCCCCACACAGTGTGAGTGTGCTGGAGCTCAGTACAAAGCCTTTCACCAAGAGCTGTGTGAAGGGCTTGCAGTGAAGTTCTGCTGCTGAGTGTGTGCTGTCTTACCCCACTCATGGTGGGGGCCATGCTGACACACAGGGCTTTTGGAGTTCTTGGCAACCACTGCACAGACCTTGTTTCATCCTCTGCGGATGATGCAAGCCCAAAAGGGGACACATCCCTCTCAAATGGCAGCTGCAGATCCTAGGGGAGTCCCATTTTTGGTTTAGCCCCACCTGCTACCCCGATGTCACACATCACACCCCAATGTTACAGACCCCGATGTCTCACACCTCCCAAGGTGAGCTGGGCTCAGAAAGACCTCAAAGACCTGCTGCTCAAAGTGGTTTTGGTAACCCATGTGCATTGCTGCAGTCCAGCCTGGTTTAGACCAAATTAAGCTCTTGGGCACTGAGGCCTTCTCTTGCAGGAAAGAAGGAGCAGATTCTCTCTTGCCTCCTACACAGCAGCTAGTTTATTTGCTGGGCAAATAAATTTTTAAAAATTGCAAAACCTGAAATATTGGGCCTCTCATCTACAGGGATTGGCAGGGCAGATGGAGGTACAGAGCCCAGATAAAACACAGGGGGAGTTCCTCACATTGGGACATATTCATGACATCCTGTCATGTGGTGTCTTGGCTGTGAAGGCTGAGCTCCAAGAGGCTGTTGAAGGTTCCCCATGAAATTGGGCCATCTGGGCAGCACAAGCACAAGGGTTGTCCTGGGAGCAGGAAGGGAAGGGCAGGGTGTTCTGGCCTGTTATCAGTCCATTTCTCACCTGTGCCATGAAGGTCACCTTCGGAGCATGTTGGTCCTGCCCTTCCAAACTGCACTGTGACTCTGGAGAACCTTTTCTTCTTTGTTTTCCCAGTAACCTAAAAAGATGGGAAAGGTTGCAGATGCTTTTCAGGAAATATGTACACTCCTTAAAGGTTTTTCCTTTCCTCAGTCCCCAAGAGAAGCAGCAGACCTGATGAGGGATGCCCACCCAAAGGCTGGGTTGGCACTTACTGCTATCCAGAGCCCTGCCTCTGGCTGCACATGGGGAGAGAATAAAGCCTGTAACTCGAGAAGGAGACAGTCATAATATCTGTTTGTAAAGGGTAAGAAAGAGCTGCTTGTTGGAGGGGTATAAAAAACCCCTTTAATTCCAGCCAGGGTGGTCTAATGCGTTAGCCAAGCGGTGGTAAAGAGCAAAGTACCACCAGTACAGGGATGCAGGGAGGCTTTTGGGGACACAAATGCTGGTCTCTACCCTCACGGGGTAGCAATGGTTATATTACTGATCAAACTGCAAGGCTGATCTTAATGCCATTTTAAAGAAAAAACCAAAATCATTTATATGTGCTGTAATAGGAAATAAGGGCGGGAGTGACTGGTGTGATCTCTTGCTGTTCCCTGCAACCAGTGCAGCTGGTCTTCCTCCATGCAGCTCAGATTAATGTTGATTTCTGTGAAGATGGTGTAACTCTGCTGACACCAATGGATTTGCATTTATGAGACTCAAAAGCCTTAAAAAAAAAAAAAAAAAAAAAAAAAAGAAGAGTTTCAAGCACTGTGTACTGAATGCTGGGCACTGAATGGACCCAGTGAGTAGCTATTATCCTGATAGATCGTTGTAGGCCGGAAGATGTTATACTGCCTGGATTCACTGAGGAGCAGTGTCCGGCTTCCCTGCAGTTTATAGATACTGAGAGTCAGCAAATTAGTAATTGTAGCTTCAAACTAATATAGTTTGGTTTTTTTATCCCTGCATGGCCTTCTGGCACTCTATAAAAAGATCTGGCACACTGCATAGGATTAGGTGGCTTTGAAGCAGCAGAGCCATCTAGGTGTGAAAACTTTGATTTCCTGTGTCTTGAAATTAACTGTAATCTCTGTCTTTCTTTTTCAGAAAACCCCCACAGCTCATGCCATGAAGGAGGAGAACTTTCTTCGTCGCAGGTTCTCCCTCTGTCCGGCCTCGTCCACCCCTCAGAAGGTCGATCCTCGCAAGCTGACGCGCAATCTGTTCTTCGGGGCCGACAATGACATCTACCCGCTCAGCCCAGGTGGGTTTCTGGTGCCTCAGGTGCCTGACTGCAAGCAGATGTTTTAGCATGCTGCCAGGAAACAAAGAGAAACGAGAATGTGAAAGAGAAAGTGAGAGAAGCTGGTGCTACACAGATAGTACTGGATCCCAGACAGTGCTGCTTCCCTGATGCTGTTATTTTTCATTGCCATGGCATTAAGTGGGGTTGGAGGGCATGACAACAGGGCTTTGTAACTGTTTGAATGTTGCATGGCCTTACATTTAAAAAATTACTATCATGTTTTCAGGCACATCCACTTCAAGTCACTTGATGTGTTTCACCCTAGGCATTGGACTTGCTTAAAATTTACTGTCCCCATTTGCAGATGTTTAATGGCAGGTTTCCTTGTTCAGATTTAGAGCCCAAGATAAATATTAAAAGAGCAAAATTTCTGTGGTTAATGTTCTGTAAATATCTACAAGCACTACAAGTACCAGGAATCTTGACAGGTTGCAATAAATGGCAGACTGGCTTTAAGCATTCTCTTTCTTTCTTTTTTTTTTTTCTTTGAATTTCCTAGCACCCTTCTTGAAGGAAAAAGAGCTCATTTTATTGTTTCAGAATTTGTTGCTCAAGTCTTCCCTTGGTTGCAGTCTGCAGACAATGCTTCCATTCCAGTCTGTAAACAAGTGCTTTAGGGGGCAGTCACAAGTTTCTAGAGCTGTCATCTGCAGCTGCCATGTCAGTGCTAAATAGTCAAATCCCACAGCACCGTTGTGAGGTCTCAAAACACTGATATCTGGAGAAAGAACACAGCCTCTGTCAAAAGGTTTCAGTGCTCACATAGATGTAGCGCCCGACAGACAGACTTTCTGGGCTTTGCAGATGTAGTGCAGAACCAGGTCTGGGTTTCCTGAGCTAATTGTCTTTAAGTGCAAAGGTTTCAAGGGCCTCTGATTTTGCAGGTATTTTGTTTGTGAGTGTCTGCTGTAAGGCAGTGGGGAGCCTATTTTCAGCAGTGCTGACTAATCCTGGCTGTCACTAAGGCCGCTGGAAGCTTCAACAACCTTTCAGTAATCAAATTAGAAACAATTTAAAAATGGGACACCTAAAATCTCCTACATTTCAAACCTGGAGGGACTTCTGAACAGCTGACTGCCCATAAGTACAGTCTGTACAAATGTGTGGCAAATAAATAACTCACTTCTGCTATCCTAGGGAGCTAAAGGGCTGATTTTCCAGCCTGTATGCGCTTTGCTTTGCTTTGAGGTGATGGAGAGCCATGGCTTAGAGTTTGCCAAGTTCTTTCTTCAGTTCTTGCCACCATTTTCAATGCTAAAAAAGTTACTGACTCCCTCACAGTGGTATTTCAGTAATATTTTAGAAACCAGGGAAAGTTGAGGGTTTCAGTGTGGAGGAGGTGGCTGGAAGAATTTTTCTCTTCCTCAGCTTCCCCCATCACCTTTTTTCTCCTTGATCTCTGCTGGCAGCCTTTGCTGGGCTCAGCAGGACAAGTGCCTCGAGCCACGGTGGATCTTCTGTTCTGCTGCGCAGTTATCCCAGGTAACCTCCAGCACTGGTGTCAGTGAGGGCTGCAGCCCTCAGTATTGCAAAGGAAGAACGTAGGCTAAAGGCTTTGTAAAGGAGAGAGTATCCCTTTTAAACAAACCAAATTTACTGCTTCAGTTGGGATTTCTTGCAGGGAGTCTGGGGTTTTGTCTATCCTTACTCCTCTTTTACTCCTTTCGTTTCTTTTCCCATGCCTGTGGAGCTGCCTTTTATCTTTGTTTTCCTCATATTGCCTGCAAGAAGGGCCTGTTATTCCTCATGTTCAGCTGCCATTTCCTATGGCAGGCTCTGCTTTCACTCCTTTGCTCCTGCTTCTGTCTCGTTTTCCTCTGAGCCTTGTGTGCTTCTCCCTACCTCTCCTGTTCTTCTGAATAATGCTGCTATCACCATAGATAAGCCACAAGTCTATGTCCATAAGCTGCATCCCATATTTCTCTGTTCTCTCTTCTTCTCTGTTGTTTTACATGAGCTTTCATCCAGTGGTCAGTGTTTTGCTGCTTGAGCCCAGCAGATTTCCTTTATGTGAGCCCTGGGCTGATGGTGTTGAGTGGCTGCAGTAGGTAGCAGTGCCCAACGATTTCCAATCTGGAATACAGTGGGTTGTGATGTGGCTGGAGGTGCAGGTCTCACTGCACCATCACCTAGGATTCGCCCTCCAACAATGAAGATGTGCAAGTAAATATTTCAGAGAGAAGGGAGTGACAGACTTTACACTTCAGGAGAGCTACACTGTGGAGATTCAGTTCAGCAAGAGATTTTTTTTTTTTTTAAGGAAACATATGGGAAATGCAGAGGGCACTATTTGAAATAACACTTTGGACTTCTTGCCTTTTGCTTGCATACAAAAGTGCTAATGATTCTTGTAACTGAGAGAAAATTGAGTAAGATATTTTCTTTTTATAGGGAGCTCACAAATTAGAGAGACATGAATTCTTGTTCCTAGTTCATGTCTGTCTTTCACTTAGCCATGAGGAGAGAGAACATTTCACTATTTTCTATTTCAAAGGATAGGAAATTTATTGGTATAAGAATTTTTATAGAATCTCTCTTTGTGATTAGGCTGCAAGATCACACAGGGTCTTTAAATAAAAATTTAGATTAGCTTATCTGCATCCTAAGAGATGTACTTTCATGAATATGGGAATTTTCCTGTGAAGGATACACAGAACTACATTTCAGGTGTTCACATTGGGTCACATGGCTCATATTTACAGTAGAAATGGGTTTTATTGGCAATAGTTTTGTCACACATCAGAGTGTCGAGCTAATCATGGGTTATAATATCTTAAAGGGCCAAGAGCATTTCCAGGTTATTACAAAAGCTGTCTATTATATAAATGCATCAGTCTCAAAGGCCAGACTTCTAAGAGTGCAGTCTTACTAAAAGTTACAATGCTTGAAGTCCCAGTAAGGTGAGAAGCAATTTAACAAGGAATCCGAACCTCGGGGGAAAACAGAGTGACAGGGAAAACCCAGCCCAGGGGAGAAGGCTGATGGACAAGGGGTTCTGATCACAGGGGAAAGCAGGCTGGCAAGGGGGTCCAGCTGCAGGGGAAGGCAGATTGGGAAAAGGGTCCAGCCACAGGGAAGGACAGGTTGGGAAAAGGGTCTGGCTGCAGGGAAAGGCAGGTTCCCTGCCCCAGCAGCATTCCCCACAGCAGCAGCCAAGGCAGCAGGAACACCCCCATGCAGGAAGGATAGCAGAAACAGCAGAAGTATCTCCCAAGTGACCTGACAAAGTCCTGGCAGCAGCTCCCTGCAGGGGTCCCTGGCAGTGCCCCACTCTTTCATGTTGTAGACGGCAGGAGGGTGCACCAACCAATCGAGAGTCCATTGATACCATTACCTCTGAAAGAGGGGATTTTTAACCATAAACTCTAAATGCATATTCATATCCTAATCTATGGGTTGGCCAATAAGCTAAGAACACACCTCTAAAGCAATTTCTCTACACCAAACTAAACCTAACTTTGAAAGTNGTCTGGCTGCAGGGAAAGGCAGGTTCCCTGCCCCAGCAGCATTCCCCACAGCAGCAGCTAAGGCAGCAGGAACACCCCCATGCAGGAAGGATAGCAGAAACAGCAGAAGTATCTCCCAAGTGACCTGACAAAGTCCTGGCAGCAGCTCCCTGCAGGGTTCCCTGGCAGTGCCCCACTCTTTCATGTTGTAGACGGCAGGAGGGTGCACCAACCAATCGAGAGTCCATTGATACCATTACCTCTGAAAGAGGGGATTTTTAACCATAAACTCTAAATGCATATTCATATCCTAATCTATGGGTTGGCCAATAAGCTAAGAACACACCTCTAAAGCAATTTCTCTACACCAAACTAAACCTAACTTTGAAAGTGCATAAAACTACGACAAACTACACTAACTGGTATTAGTCCTTACACAAAAACCTACGCATGTAACACATCTATTCATGTAAAAGATTCTATATCTATTAACATAGAAATTGTACCTACTCTATCAGTTCTGTGAGCAATGTTTTTGTTATGTTCAAGGCTCAGCTACCAGGCCTTGGAGCTCTGTGTTCTCTGCTGGCTATCTGCTTCTTAAGGCACTTAGAATCTACTTGCTTAAAACTGAAGTCTAAACCTCTACTTCATACTAATGTGGCTTAATATATTTTAATTTTTCTAAATGCTTTAATTCAACCTCGATATCCTTCTCTCTCCCTGGGGAACNGCCAATAAGCTAAGAACACACCTCTAAAGCAATTTCTCTACACCAAACTAAACCTAACTTTGAAAGTGCATAAAACTGTGACAAACTACACTAACTGGTATTAGTCCTTACACAAAAACCTACGCATGTAACACATCTATTCATGTAAAAGATTCTATATCTATTAACATAGAAATTGTACCTACTCTATCAGTTCTGTGAGCAATGTTTTTGTTATGTTCAAGGCTCAGCTACCAGGCCTTGGAGCTCTGTGTTCTCTGCTGGCTATCTGCTTCTTAAGGCACTTAGAATCTACTTGCTTAAAACTGAAGTCTAAACCTCTACTTCATACTAATGTGGCTTAATATATTTTAATTTTTCTAAATGCTTTAATTCAACCTCGATATCCTTCTCTCTCCCTGGGGAACCCAGGGGGGCATGCACCCCAACATTGTATTTCCTCTTGTAGTTTATCAGTCATGCTTGCTGTATCAGTCTTTATAAAGGGGAAAGGCGAATACACCTGTAGGATTGATGCCCAGCAGAAAACCAAAGAAAAGCAATGGTTACTGTTCTGAAAAGGAACTAAATATTTAGTTCCCCTGTGCATGACAATAATGGATAAAAAAGAAAGTAGCAGTAGTTCTACTCTCTAGCCACAAGACCAGAGTGTTGGCAGTTTTCTTCACACTATGAGGAAGGTGTTTCCATAAGCATCACTGATTTCTCTTCCCAAAATATTTTTTGTTATTTGGTGCAGAATTTTTGGGCTGCTTTGTGGAGGACTCTTCTTTGTGTGCCCTGGTAGCAGCCAGCACTTTAAATTGCAAGATTCATCTCCCTTTCTATTGTGGGCATTGTATTTTCTTGGTCAGGGAGATAAGTGTTTCAGCTTCTATAGCCAATTCATATTTAGCTCCTCTTATGTTTTTGTGTGGTTTCCTGTTTATTTTCTTGAGGTGGCTGTATCTGTTGTGCTTGGGGTGAGACTCACTTTTTGGGCTTTCTGTGCACTTAACTGTGTGGGTGGGTTTTAGAGAAACTTCCACATCATTCCTATGAAGTTTGCTTTCCAAACAAGGGCTGGCCCTCTCCTTCTGCATGGCTGCAGCAGGGCTGCTTGAGACAGGCAACAGAGATGGCTCTCCTCTGAGAAACAGCCTTTCCCTCACAATTTCCAGTAGACCTAATGCATTTGGCATAAGAAACTAGTAGATGTTGCTTCATGAACATACATAATGAAGCCTTGTAAATGACACAGTAACAATGGACAGTTGCATGTTCCTTTTTTTTTTTCCATAATGCTCTGAGAGCAGAATTGCCCAGAACCTCAGAAACAGGGAAAGTCTCATTGTTCAGGTGCAAATCATTTTAACTGCATTACTGAGAGAGGGCAGAAATGTCTCACATCCAGGCTTTTTGTATGGCTACAAGCTTGGATTTAAGCTTTTTTTTAAGAAATGAGACATAATGAAGAATGGATGTGAATTCTGTTGTGCTAATAGACACCATTCCATTGGAACCAGCACCACCTGATTTCCATTAGCTTTACTTGAAGTTTTAGACCGTATGTTACTTTCCCATACATGTGCAGAAAAAACTCTTCATGGGAAACAAGCGCAGTGGCTACATGGCTTTATGAGTTTTTTCCATCCTCCTCTGCCTCTTTCAGGGAGAATGGGGGTTATAGAGATGAAAATGCCGTGAGAGAAAGAAAAAACATGGAGATCCAGGTTCTAATCCACGCACAGCAGTGCTTATGGCCATCCCACTTGTCATGGTAGCACAAAGGCACTGTCAAATCTCTGGCCACTGGGGATTTTTTTTTATTATTTTCTCCTGCCCACAAATGTCAGGATTCTGAATGCATTATTTAGAGCTCATTGTTTCCAGGGGAGGAGTGACAGCTAAGAAAGTAGGTTGAGATCAGGGTCCCACGTTGTGGCATCACTTTCCTGCCTGTCTGGATGGGTCCTTCCTCCACTCCACTCCCCTGCATGAGCAGTGCATGTGCTGTCCCTCTTCTCCCAGGCCTCCTGTGGCAGCATGGGCATCTGTGGCTGACTTTTCTAACAGTGCTTGGCTTCTTAAATGGCTGCTCTGGTAATTCCAGGAGAAATTATGGTTCTGACACATCTATGACAGCTTCTGCTGACTTCAGGAGAATCGGGGTTTTCCCTTGCCGGTTTTGGATTTGGTGGTGTTTCCAAGGCTGGCCCACACAGTGTTAGAAACATTTTCCACAGTTCCCATGTTTGTACTGTGCTTACAAATGGACTGTGTTTCACTGTCTTGGTGGTTCTTCACTGCATCCTGTATTCTGAAGCTCTGATTGCCAGTGATTCTGAGAAGAAAATGACATTGTAATTGGTTAACAATGACTCTTGGCACTAAAAATCCAGTCTCATCAGATTCTCTTTTTCAGCTATTTTTTTTTTTTTAATAGAAGCTCTGTGCTGTCTTTTACTGTAAGGCCATGATTACATTTGGCCAAAATAAAAATATTTATCATTATATTTTATTGCTTGGACTAGGACTATACACACTCATGCCAGTATATAATGTATGCAAGCTTAGGCTATTTGAGTAGTGATAATATATTTCTACAATTATTGGAAAATGTCATAGTACTCACTTACTGCTCGTAAATTTAAAATATTTCTTATTTCAACAAATACCTTGGTCAGAAGACATTGAGCTTCTGGAAGTGTGTTGGGGTTTTTAATTTTGTTTTACTAATTATGCCTAGATACTCTTCTGTCTTCTGTAACATTTTGTGATCATGGGTATTGTTTGTCCAACAAAGGGTGCTATCAAGTGCATCCGTGTATAGTTGCCAGATTACTTACCAAGGAGGATTGAATAGCTGCTTATTAACTGAATTGCATTTATTATTTGCACTGAACAAGGCATGGAGTATGTAAGGAAGGAACAGACTGTGGTAATGTAATTAAAGACTGCATCATAATGCAGACACAGAAGGGAGTTGATTAAGGATGCATTAGCAACCTTATTTCTGTTTTTTTCCAGCTTTCAAATGCTGGACTTTGCAACCACCATTCTGGCTTTCCATGGTGTTTTGAGACCTTACTTTTGAGCAGTCTTGTTACACAAGCATGAGGATCGAGGCTATTTCAAATTCTACATGATCCTTCTCTGGGATCATGGTGTGCCTGCTCTTGCTCATGATAACTTCCCTTGTGTGCAGTTAGCAGTAGCCCTTCTCAGGCCATGATGAGCCGTGGTTTTGCACAGAATTTTGCTGGTTTTGAATCACATTTTTTTCTTGCAGGAAAAGATGTGGAAGGAAACAGCCCATCGGCACTGAAGGATGAGACACCACAGACTCCAAACTTCATTAGCAAGGTACTTTGGGATAGGGAACCATTCCCATTCTTGCTTTCATTTCTTCTCAAGATGTTATTAATCATTCTTACTTTTTTTAAAAGTCATTGAGAAAGCCTCTCCCTCTGTTTCTGCAGGAACTGTGTGTGCATATTTTGAGGGAAAGAAAATTAGTGCTTTTGCATGGTTGGGATGACAAGGAAGCCTGCGCTTTCCTCTGGCTTGATTTCACCTACCACAGAAGGACCTGGCTTATTTGGGCTTCATTTGGCAGTGTAATTAGATATGAATGATTATGGTTGAAAGGTTGATTTTTTTGTCAGCAGAGGTGTCTCCTGCTGTTCCTGATCAGCAAATCTTAATTGTTTTGCAAAAGAAAACTGTAATATTTAGTGTAGTGTGCAGCATCAGAAACAGTGAGTAGAGAGCCTGGGAGAGAGCTCTGGGAATTGGTGTAACGGGAGAGGAAGACAAACTAATCAACATTTCCTGAACACAACTTTTCCATTCATCCTGTTAAAGAGAGGTAAAACTGAATCTAAAGTCTCTGGATGTCACTGCTCAAAACCTGCCTCTAGATTAAGAGTTACAGAGTGCCAGGGCTTGATTTCCTGTAGAGATGGAATCAACCTATAAATGAGATCTGTCTTTGAGATTCATGTACAGCTTTTTTTGGCTGCAGCTCCCTAACATGTTTCTGGAGGGTAACTAGAAATAGAAGCAAGACCAGTTAATAAATTTTTAACTAAATTTATTTTGAACTATGAAGCTATAAAATGCAAGTGGCACCAGCTGAAATGAAAATATGGCATGAAAGAAACAGCCGCAGACAAGTGATTTCTTGTGAGACTTGAAAATAACCTCTGCATCTTCCAGTATGTTTCTCTGTGCTTGGCTGGAGCTTGCAGGTTGTTCTCTGCTTGCTGGCAGAGATCAGCACAGGGAGATGGTGATGAGAGGAGCTTTGGGAGTATGCAACAAGGACTTGTGTACATGTCCTCTGCTATTGCTGGAACCTGGCAAGCTGCAAACCGATCTTGGTTTTGCTTTTTCAGGCAGGTTCCTCAAGGAAAATCAGCCTCCCACTTATCCTGGCAGTGGAGAAGCCCAAGGACCAGGTAACTGCATCCAGGGCTGTGTTTTAAAGCTAGATGTTTTGCACGCCTTACACGGAGTGGTGTTGAATTTCCAATGACTTAGGAATGTAAAGAAGGACTTTGTCTGGACAGGACAGCTCAGAGCACTGAAATGCTATCCAAAAGGGAGTTTGATTTCTGAGATGCAGGATAAATACAGGAATAGGAGTGTATTTATGAGAGGTTTCTGGGTGAGAGTGTGGCTCAGTTGTGTTTTCCCAGCCTCCATGTCTTCCATACCATTCAGTCTCATACAGGAATGTTTTTGAAAGGACAAGCACCCATGGAAGATTTGGGTGCCCACCATTTCTGCCATGCTTTGTGTGCACCTGGGAGCCATTGGTGGGTCTCTCCTAAACAGTGCCAAGAACAATTAAGAAGACTTAAGAGGAAATGCACAGCAAAAAACAACTGCATCAGATCCATGAATCAAAAGAAATGGGGCTCTGAACCTGGACACAAGCTTTGCTTTCACTAACCCAAGCTTTTGGTTTTACAATAGTCAAAATTGCTCTAAAACAGCAGTGGATTAAGAAGAGATGTGACACCAGAACACCGAACCTCGACTTGCCTGCTCATTTGCAGTGTTTCAGGCACTTGCTTTGGCTGCTGAGTGGGCCAGAGCTGGGTGTTTCTTTCCTGCCTGAATATTCTGCTTAGACACATGATGTTTGATTCTGAGACTTTCCACCTGACTGGACCTGTGCTGTAGCACCTGTCCTTTTCACTTCACTCTTCTTCACCTTGGTGTGTTGTGCAGTACCTTGCTCTCCTCCAGCCTGGTAACTTGCCTTCTGTCGTGCTTTGCAATGACAGTAGGGAGTCCTCATTGTGAAATCTCTGGTTACTTAAAAATTCAGGCAAACTGGTGGTCAGTTTGTTAATATGTAATTTTTCACATCCGCTGAGCTCTAATGCCATAAAATAAAGACTTACTGTCAGCTTTCAGAACTGTAAGTAGGGATCTGTCATACTACTTCAGTTTAAAAATAAATAAATTCCACCTACTTTAACCAAAGGGAGAAGTGTGCCCTAATTCGGTTATATTTAGATTCCTGATAGGTGGCGGGGGGGAGAATTGACAGAGACTGGACTGTAGGGTGAGCTGGTTTATTTAATGGATTAAAAAGTAAATGTTATAGGTCACAGATCCATGCCATGGCTATTTGCCCTTCTTTTTGGTACAGTGGATATGAAAAACCTTGTTGGAAATCAGTGTTCTTTCAGCAGCGCTATTCTGAGGTACCAAGCACATTAACTACTTTCAGTAATAAGAAAGAAAGGAAAGCCAGTGAAGTGATTTGATCCCTGGACTGGGACTTGGGGAACCTCAAATTCCCAACTCTGCCTTGGATTCCTTGCATTGACAAGACACATTAATTGCATTTCTGTTTTACATCTTCATCAGTGAGGTGGAAACATTTCTGCATTTCGTTTATGCAGGCCATATCCACATTGCATGAAGGAGAAGGTTGCAGGTTACCCAAGTTAACAGAGAGAATGTGGCATGAAAACCCTATAAATATCTGTGAACTTGTGAGCTGTGAAGACTTTTAACTGCAACCACAGTGCCCTGTGCTCGTGGGTGGGCTGCTCTCTCTGAGGTGTGAACACATCCCAGTTGTCCTGTCTGTACAGACAGTCAAATATTTGATACTGGAACATTTGCTTTCATTGTGTTTGTGTGGTTCTTGGCACTACATATATATTTGTAATTTCAGCTGTGGCTTCTTGACCCACATTTTACTGGAATATATTTAAGGCACAATTTAGCTACATATTATGTTGGTAACTTTCTGCAGCACATTTCTTCCTATTTAATTTTTAAGTGGAATCTCTTTCATCTCCTTTTTCAAAGGGAAAAATATATTACTTGTTTCAGATTTTTTCTTCTGGGATGAGGGCCTATGGTTGGGGTGTGAAAGTATCATCAAACTGTCTCTAAGCCTCAAGCTTGTCTCTGCAACCAGGTAATACAGTTAGCACACACCTGATAGTGACACTAGGTGCCTTTCTTTTGCTTTGCATCACATTTGATGCTGTTAGAGTCCTCCAAGGCACCTTTTATTGCAGTATGCAGTGCTGTGTGTTCTCTCTCTTTCTTTCCTGTGCTTAATTCTACTGGCTAGAGGGCAGCTGGAGTCTCTTGATATGCATGCAGGGCCACAAAGAATTGAGATATATTTTAAGGGATAGTCAGAAAAATCCTGAAGCTGGAGGTCAGTGGTACTTCACTGTTTCCAGTCTATTGCTTATGCTGCAATTAAGTCTTTGAAATTGTAGGAGTGTGGCTGTTGCATGCAGTTATGTGATGTATTGGAAGGCAAAGCATTGTGAGTGAGTTTTTCCACATGTCTGAATTGTTCAGGTCTTTATTGTGTGATTTGTAATCTAAAATATGACTATAACTGACTGCTAGATATTTATTTTAGCTGCACAATGGTTTGAAACTGCACATACTGATCACTAAAGATTTAAGCTACAGTTCCCATATTGTCTCAAGCTCACCCTGCTTGATCTACAAATCATGCTCCTGACCTCTGAGGTAAGCCCAGTCATGGTTGCACTTGGGACTAACATAGAAGATCATTCACAAACATGGCAAGGGTATGTTTTCCTGTGTTCTCCCTTAGGCAGCAAACCAAGGAATTGTTTGGCAGACAGACCCAGATATTGCAGGAATCACCTTGGAGAGACTGAGGAGTGAAACATCCCCTGCGTGTGTTAAGCACAGCTTAATGGGAGATTCTGGCCCTTCCAGGTGGTGGCTATGCTCAACTGGACCTTTGCTGTCTTTTCTTTACCATTCTTCATGCTCTCCATGTTGTGGATGGAACTGTTTAGGAGCCAGTTGTCTCCATGAACACTTACACTCAGCTCCTGTGCCCTGGCTCAGCACACTTTGCTTCCTCAATTCCATGTGCAGCACTTCAGGGTAGCCACAGTTGTCCACAGTTGTTGTAGCTGATTTCAGCTGAGGAGAGATTTGCCTGAGTATCCTGGGAAAATCAGGTTGAAGAGGGGTGGGATTTTGCGTGTGAATTGGAAAACGTGGAGCATTCCTAACTTGTGTAGGTACATGCAAGCCCTGAAAACACCCAGGTGCCTCACAGAGGTGAATGGAGGTGATCACAATTCCTTAGTTTAGTGTTTCTGACAAGGAAGGTGAGGGCAAATGGAGGTGCTGAAATTGAAATTATTTATTAAACAGTTTAGCAAAACTGCAGGTCCAATTGTTTTTCATTGCTCACTTTGTTTAAACTCAGCCTGGGGATAAAAGCTGTGCCTATAGCTGGAGGGGAAACCAAAACTGCTTCAGCTTTCTACTGGCACTAGGTCTATGACAGTCATGTGAAACAGCATCTTTCTCAGTGTCCAACTTCCTATCTTGCATCAAATGTTCTTTAGATATTCTGACCTTGCAGAACAAACTTCCCATGCAAGGCACGCTTAAATGATCAAACAGATATCCTGTGAGGTCTGTGAGTTTTTCTTTATTTACCGTAATTTGATGCAATAGAGCCAAGGACTCCACTAAACACTGGCATATTTTGATATTTGAAGTTGCTTGGATGGCTGAATTTCACACAGTTATTTTCCCCAGATGCTGCTGTCATGTCACCTGTTTATTTGTACAGGCTTTTCAGTTTGTGCTAATCATTGTGCTGTTTCAGAGTGGTAAACAGAGTCACTGTATCTTTGTAATGCTGTTGAAATAAGAGGGATCATTATGTTGGGTTTTTTCCCAACTGGAAAGTTCTGGTTGAAGATTATTTAGCTTGCTGTAAAGCAGCATATCAATTGAAGGGTAATCTTTCCTACTGCAAAGGTTGTTTGTTAGTAAGAATTGTTTCACTGACTCTGCTGTGCTTTGGATGAGCTGTTAATTCACAACAAAAGTAACAAGTTTTCAAAAAGAACTGCTTATAATATAATGAAACCAAAATTGCTTACATGTGGTTGAGATATTTGTGAATATTCACATGAGGAAAAAGGAGTTTCTCAGTTGTAATGTCAAACCCAGCTTTTCCATAGTTTTTATACTATTTAAACCACTTTTCTTTCATTTCTTTTATTTATTTGTGATTGTGGTTTGTAGCAAATATATGTGGAAAAGATGCTGGAGAAATTACATCTGACCAAGGACATGTCACTGATTTTGTGAAGCATAACTTATGACCCCAGCTCCTTTTGTTCTGCCTTCAAATTCCCATCTGTTCTTGTCTTTCTCTCTCCTGGATGCAAAGAAGACAAAAGGTCAAGCTTTCGTCTTGTAAGCTGTCAATGCTGTTACCATGCAGAGCACAGCTTGAGAATGACTTTATTTAAATGTTTCTGATTTGGAATAATTCTGCAGCAAGGATTGCTTGTGCTAAGTAACAAGATATTCCTCTTGCTGTTGTCCTGGGCATGGCTGGCATGCTGATGGGTTGGCATCCCCCACACCCGAGTTGATCACAGGCTGCTTTTCTGTGGAATGATTTGGTTCCTCTTGGAAATGAAGTCACCAAAAAGACACTGGATCAGAATAGCACTATTGTGAGGACTCTGCATGCTCTCTTACAAAGCCTGGCAGAGGTGTTAGGGTATTGTGATGACTGCTGACAATCAGCAGCGACTCTCCAGAGCTCCGTGACTGAGATGAAAGGGAACAGAAACTTAACTGGGATAAAAAGTATGTTTTTGAGTACAGTACAGCCCATTGTCAGCAGGGAGGTCATCACTCAGTCCTGAGAAGGACAGGTTTGATTAGAGAACTGAAAAGGGAGAACAATTTCTTCTTCCTGTGAGTGCTGCAGCATGCTCTGGTGAAAATTTTTGGCAGATGAACAGACTTGCCTCTTTATGGGAACCAGTATATGGGAAGGCCACTTACTGCTTTCTTATTAGAATACTCCAGTGGGCTTTCTCTTTCTTTAAAAAGGAGACTAATTCCTTACTCTCCAACTGAACAAAGTCTCATCTGTGGCCAATATTGTTCACTTGTTGCTGCGGAGAGCGGGGGCCAGATTCTGATACCCTGCACAAGCATTATCCCAGTGTCCTTGGAAGACTTGCTGTGATGACAAATGGCTTCTCTTAGTTTTCTGCCAGGCTGAGAAAGGCAGGGCAGTAGAAAGACATTATTAAATGCCCTTGATGTGTCTTAGCAATGTGAGACCCTAATGTGTCTTGGGAATCTTTAGAGCTGATGGCCCAAATTTACTGAGTCTTGTGTATGCCACAAGGTACAATCAAAACCATGAAGACAGATTAATGTAAAAATATGAAATCATATTACTTCAAGCCACTTAGCAGGTTAATCCTAGGAGAACTATCATTACTATCAGCAGCATGGGGGACCTATGGTATGCTGTTCTTGGGACTTACATCCCACCTGTCCTGTGAGAAAGCAGGAACTTTAAACCCAGAAACACAATGTTTTTCGCTCTGTAGAGCTGGAGATCACCAGTTTCCTTGCCAGCAAACTGCTGTTTAGGATCAGTGATGGTGCATCCTCATATGCAGAACAAGAGGCAAAGTCGGGAGGGAGAAGCAATCAGTCTGCTTCCTTAAAAACTAACTGGGGAACTGTCAAAAGTCCAGGTCAGGCACATCTGAAAGCTTGTCCACGGCTCCTAGGTAAAACCATGGCTTAGTCATAGTAATACTTTCTCTCTTCACAAAGCATTTTGCAACTATCTGTGGTATTGGTCAACAGCTGGTAGGTACATCACGGTTTTTGGGATATAGGAGTACAGAAACTTACTTTCCCATGCCTAGAAATTCTTATATGGGCAGTGAATACCTATGCTACTGCTTCTTTCTCATCCACTCTCGAGCCTGTCTTGGTGACCACCATCCCTGTGGCCCTGTTTCCCCTTACAGGCCGGGTTCACAGATTCAGCATGTCCAGGTGTACCTCAGACCTGGGAGAGGGAGCTCCTGAAGGAAGCAGCAGGAGCCACCACAGCATCCTCCAAAGCTCTTCATCCAGCTGCTTTAATTAAGTGAAGGACCAGTTTGAAATTGTTTCAGACAAGTTCCATTGTATTTATTGAGTTCTTAAAGGCTGTGGTAGTGTCAGGGGAGATTATCCCTTCATCAGCTGTTGTGTGCAGTGGTTTGATGGTGTGCACAGCAGTACTGGCTGGAATTGGGCACTGGTGTCCTTGGTCATGGAGTCAGCTCTCCCAAAGAGTCAGAATCAGTGTCTGTGTGAACATTGCAGGTTTAAAGCCCTGTGCTTGTTCAACTGTATTTTTAGCATGACCCAGAGAGACTCCAAGGAGGAAGTAGGTGGGGCTGGTGAAGCAGTGGAAATGCCTCTGTCTGTGTCAGTGCCAATTCCCCACAAGCAGCAGGTCTAGGCTTGGGTTTGCTGTGGTTGTTGGAACCTTTTCTGAATTTAGCTGCAAGCAAATCTCCCCAAACCAAGTGAGCTTAGCGGCCAAAATTTCATTCTTTATTTAAGTGCTAAGGTGTAATTTTCTATATAACAAGCAACTGTAACTTGTTTTAATTAGTTAAGCAAAAAAGCATTCTTTGTATCCTGATGCTTTGCAGGCACCTGAGCAGTATTTCCTAGAATCTTGGGAACATCTGTGCTTTTTCTGCCTCCACACTGGCTAATGAGGACTAGTATGCAGTGTTTCTCTCTGATGTCTCAGGCCAGAGGGAGTGAAATCACTAATAAACAATTGGCTGATAGTTGTGTCTCAAGGACAGGACATTCTTCCTGCTAATTGGCAGAAAGGGGAGAATTCTTTTGACCGATTTCAGAGGACACACATCTCAAATCACAAAAGCATAATCTCCTAATAATTCTGAAGGATTCTTGCTCAGAGATATTTAGGCACTTGGAAATGTTTCTTCATAGACAAAGGCTTATAGCTTATCTCCCAAATGTCTACTACTGCCCACTGAAATGTGACAAAGACCCTGTGGGCACAACTCTCTGCTCAGACGTCACATCTGTGCAGTGGTCCCCACCATAAACCTTGTGTTTTTACAGTAAAGTCCAAAGCACAAAATATGAATCAGAGACTGCATTGCAGGCAGGGGAGGCAGGCTTAGCTTTCTGTGAAAACAGAACCAGCAAACATTGAATAGTTCAGGAGATAGCCTTTTCTTAGAGTGGATCCAAGGTGACTTGTAAGCTAACAGTCAGATCAGGGCTCTCACTGGCCTTTGTGTGTCGTCATCATAGAGTTTTCATTTCTCTATTTTTAAAGTATCATGTAATTTTGGTTTTAGTGAAAGAGCACTACAAGGTAATGTGAGAACAAGTAATAGGTTCTACAGTGACTGTGGCTGTCTTGCAAATTTCACTTTCTGCCCCTGATTTCTAATTCTGCATCATCGACAAGGAGTTCTGTTCAGTTGATCAGGTACCCTTCTCCTATTTTTGCTCCTGCCCCAGTCTCCAAGGCATAATTGATGGCCTGTTTGCTGTGATCTGGTCATGCATTCCTGTGTTTTACTCTAAGTCATGTGAAAAGGACTGATCTGGCTGTCATTAAACATTTTCCTGCTCACACTAATGTACAGCATAGTTCGTGGCTGTAGTAGCCTGAGAGATTTCTGTGTCACTGAGAGGGAAAAAGGAAGTGGGTCTCTTGAAACAGAAGGTGCTGTAAAATTATTACATCAATTTGTGACATAAAGGAGACAAATCCTGAGAGCCCAGTGTGTTTGTTTCACATCATAGCAGTGAATTTATAAATGGGAAATATATTTGATACTTTTTTTTCCTTAGTACAGCTCATTTTTGTGTCACAGTCATTAAATCAAGGTGGCTGAGGGCTGAGCTTTTCTTACAAAACTGTCATGTCCGAGTGGGAGAGACAGTGCCTGACCCTAAAAGATCACAGTCTGAATGCATCAGACACATGAAAGGTTGAAAGGAAGAGAGGTACAGAGAGAGAAAGTAACTTCCCCAAGGTCACATAAAAAGCAACAGAGTCCAGACTGTACCATAATTCTTTCACCACTAACCCTGCCCAGGTTTTGTGCAATTTGCCAACAGAACCTTTCCATGTGGGGGTGCTCATTGTGAGCTGGGCTCTGGAGAGCTGCACTTTCCAAGCATATTTTATTTTGGTAACAGTAATGCTGCCATTATGCCTAATGAAAGTAAAGCATTTCTGCATCCCATCAGCACAGTCATGAGATCAGTCTGTAGTTTCTGAAAGTGAATTTAAACAGCACTGACACTATCAAACACAATTGGAAGTGACTGTGTATATTTTGTGCTTCACTTTGCAAGGCCAAGATGAAGGTGATTTCCTGTATTAACTGTAACATGATTAGGTCATTTCTTTCCCACCCATGTTTTTGGACATTTCAATCAGTGCCACAGTCGTTGCCAGTATCAAGTCTAGTTCTGAAAAATCTATAACAAATTCCCCATAAGTTTTATTCTAGTAGTTCAAATGCTTTCAGATCTGAACAGAACTGGGCAGTTTTCAAAATTAGAAATAATTTTTTGTCTTTCTGTTTTGTTTTATTGTTTTGTTGGGGTTTTTGTTTATTTCTTTTAACCAAGATTAATGTCTGCATGGGAGAAATACAAAGAAAATTTGGTGGGGAATTTTCCAACCAGCCAAGGTTATAAAAAGGAAGTTTGGACTGCACTGTAGATAAGCATTTTGTGCACCTGCCTACTGTTCCACTGCTGAAGTCTGCAATCAGCTCTTTCATGGATTCCTGAAAGTTATAAACAACACTTTATCAGAGCATACCTTGAACATCTTCATGTTAAGACATTCTTATTTTCTTCTCTCCCTCTTTTTTTTTAGATTGAATATAAGCTTTGCAATGGGTCTGACAAAGAGTGTGTGTCTCCCACAGCCAAATTCATGAAGAAGGAAACACTGAAGGTATGTGCAAAGCAGTCAGGTCATCATCAGCTGACTTCCTTTTAAAAAACAGATGGTACCTTCCAAACAAACCATTGGAAACAAGTCAGAGTCATTTCTCAAGACCCAGGGAAGCCTCTGAATTTTCTGGGAGTCATTATAGGCCAAGGACATTTACAGGCTTAATACACAGGATTAGATGATGTACTGCAAGCAGAACAGATCAGTGTAATTATTTCACTGTGTTTGTATGTTCTGGAGCCATTAGGCATCTCAGGAGGATTGTAATCCTTCACTGCTCTTAGGACAACTTGCCTAGGCAATCTGAGCGAATTGTAGCTTGAGCACTTGTTTGTCTACCAAACCAAAAGTATAAATGAATGAAATTAGATTTAGTTTCTTGAATCTGAGGGGTGAGGAAGACTGGGTATCCAGCCAGCCTCTTTCCGTTCCCCCCAAAGAAAAGACAAACTAGGTTGTGTTTAATGAAACTTCAGGAGCAAAGAAAATGCCCGTTCTCTCGTTACATTTTTATTCTTCTTTGTGCTCATTTCTGGGGAACCTGTGCTGGGTCAAGTTCTTGCTGTGCTGTACATAACTGTCCTTAATGCGTTATGTTCTTTCCTTCCCAAAAGAAGCCATGATTACAGCTACTATATTTTTTCTGTTCTCAACCAGGTACAAAAAAAAAATTACAGACAGGAGAAGAAAAGAGCTACCAAACAACTCTTCAGTGCTCTGAAGGATCCCAGTGTGGTGATCACAGAAGACTGGCTGAAGGTATTTGATACAGACCATTTCTTCTGAGGCTGTGGGAAAAAATAAATGAGGTGTGAAATAGTTGATGTGTCTGAGATGTGTGGACTATCACTTCTTTAGGTGAAAGAAGACTGAATAGTTTTGAGTTGAAGTTACTGTAAAGTAGCTTCAGCTCAAGCTTTATTTAAATAACTGCTATAAAAGTGGAACTGTAGATATTTACTTTCCGCCTTAACTCAATTGGTCTATTTAATGTCCTTAAGCAGCAACCAAGACTCAAAAAGGGCATAGTACAAAGGGAAGTGATGATGTTTCTCTCTTTGTTCCTCTCTGAAAGATTTTGTTGGCCTCTTCCCATAAATGTGGTTTTGTACTGAAGAGGGAATGGACTGAGTAACAGCCTGAAAATGGGCAGATACAGCTTGTTCTATCGACAATTGGATTTTCTGTTGTCACAGCACAGAATGAAACATATTGTACCTGGTGACAACTGCAATTTCTCCCTGTGCACAGACTCGTGTAGTGACAGATTGTCATTGAACTCCTGAAACTTCTGTGTGGCAAAGTAAATCTGGATGGACATTGAGAGATGAACACTGGTTTTCTTCTCCTTTGGGGCCATTTAGGCTTCTCAAATAATAATGAATTGGTTGAACCTTTTATATTGGCAAATCCTGATTTCCAAACATTGCGTAACACATAGCTCTTAAGAAAAACAAAGTAACTTAAAGATCTCATTAAACAATACAGTTGCATTTGGTTAGTGGTAAAAACCTCCGGCGTTGTTCTGCAATTATTATTAGAGGTCAGAAAAGTGACATACTTGTGGCTTATTTGAGAAGTTAGATTGGCAGCAAAGTCTTGCTGTAGCATTTACTGTTAATGAAAAATAGATACTGAGACTTTTTGAAACACAGAATGCCTGTTTCATGTTTGCTGTGGCTGGAAATTTCTGGGGAACTGCAAATAAAAACAGAACACAGAAAAGACTTGAGGTTTGGCCTATGCACGCTGAAGGCAGGAAGACCTTAGGCAAAAATCTAACCTTACTGAGAAACTTCTCCATTCAGAAGCTGTTCTCTTTAATACACTCTTATCAGATTTAATGTCTTCTATACAAGAGGTAGCAGCATTGAGCTCAACAGAGAAGTAGACCAGCTGGAGACAGTACTATTAAAAATAGGGTATTTGACAAACCCCATTAATAGCAGTGTTCTGCAGAACACTATTAAAATGACTTATAAGTCAAGTTAGACTAGCTATAACATTTTTATATGCAATGTTCTAATTGGCATGTCCTCCATGATTATTAACAGATCATTCTCACATGGGCCAGCAGTGCTGATTGCCTAAAAATTAATCAAGCTGCTGACACTGAGCTAGTAATAAAAATAAGATGAATATTAAGCCAGTAATAAAAATATGAAGACAAGATTCTGATAGCCAGATTTCTAAAGTCTGGGATTTTGCTGTGAGGTCTCTAGGACTGTTCAGGGAACACCATTTATTTTCCTTAGGAAGTGTATCATGGTGCAGCCTTGGAACAGACATAACTGGAAATACTGTATAAATACTGAATAAGTGCTGTGTTTCCTCTAAGGAGCAATGTAGAAGCAACTTTTTTTGTTCCTCCAGATTCGTGGGACTCTAAAGAGCTGGACCAGACTGTGGTGTGTCCTGAAACCAGGAGTGCTGCTCATTTATAAGACGCCAAAGATCGGACAGTGGGTTGGGACAATCCTGCTCCACTCTTGTGAGCTGATCGAGAGACCCTCCAAAAAGGATGGCTTCTGCTTTAAACTCTTCCATCCTTTGGATCAATCCATCTGGGCAGTAAAGGTAACAATCCTGAGGAGTCAAACAACCTCTTCTTGGTCACCAAAGTTTCTGAGCACTGGTATTGCCTAGCACTGATATTATTTAGTTATTCAGTTGCTGTTAGCAGTGGTGAATTGATTGCATAAAAAGATTAAAGATACCAAAGCTTGATCATTGAATGACATCAAAGAGACAAAGTCCTTGTGATAGTTCCACAGATGTATCATCCTCAGTGTACACATGTCTGCATAGACTGAGGAAAAAGGAAATGTGTTAGTGCAGGAAAAGAAGTTCAATACCTAGAAGCTGTGTCAAGCCATGACCTACATCTTTAAAAGGAGTTGGGCATAGTCACAGTTAACTAAAGTCCCCAAAACAAGGATGCAGAAAGCACCAAGTGCTTCACTCAATACTGGGAGGTGGTTGGCAAAGTGACAAAAAAGCAGATTTATAATCTGACTTCTTTTTTTCTAATGCCCCTGAGGTTTGGATTTGTTTGCAGTGGGCTTGGAACTTAGTGTTCAGCTCAGGCCTTGAATGTTGCACAGAGCTGTGGCTTCAGATAGCCCTTATTGTCCCTCCTTTGAAATGGAAATAGCAGGATTTTCTCCACTTCATTTTGAGTTATTCTTCAGGCTGAGACAACCCCTTCCTGTACACACAATGGCTCCTTCAGTGACCTCTGGATCTCCCTGTTGCAAAAATGATTAATAGCTTTTCACACTTCTTGAAATAACTGCCTACACATCTTAAAGAGCTGTCTTCCTTTTTCTTCTTTCCTATAAAAACAGGCAAAAGAAGGAAAAATATATATATGTATATAATGCCTATGAGCAAAGAGGAAGGTCCCAGTGCCTCCTGAGAAGCATTGAGAGAAACATCTTATGGATACCTTGAAGACAAAACTTAAGTGTTCTTGTATTTGTTTCCTCGTCAAAAACAGTGACAAAACCAGAGTTATTGCAGACATAAATTCTCTAGGAGATATCACAAGTGTAAATAAGGCATTATGAGCTGATGCCTTGCTGCAAGGTGGTCAGCAGAGGGAATGGAAATGGAAAGACTCATGAGAGAGCAGTGAAAGCACTTGTCATGGCATCAGAAGTTCTAACAAAAGGGAGAAGCCCAGTGGGAGCTGATCAAGCAGACACACTCCTGCTCATCCGTGCAGTAAATTGAACAGTTTTAAACACAGCTATACAATCACTATAAAAAGCCTTTCCATTTTTAATAAGGTAGGAGGAGAGAATTAAAATTAACCTCAGCAACCAGGGGTGAGAGCTGCTGATTTCTGCCAGCAGCTCAGCTCTGATTTGTGCCTAAACACATTGCTTTTCCTTAAAGTTCCAAAGGTTTTGCTGCTTCCTTGCTTCTTAGTCAGTTTTGAGAGTTTTGATGCTTTTTAAATTCAGAACATGCACCCAAGAAGGTTGTTGATGATTTACTGTCTGTCAACAAAAGCATTCCTTGTGAGTTGACAGGTCAGCTGAATTCTTCTGAGAAGCACAGTCAGAGGAGGTAGTGAAAAATAGAATCAAAAGTGCAGTCAGATACTGAAAGGCAGAGTTGCTGACAGATCTGAAGGGTTGCACTAGGATGCCCTTCCTTTGATATGAAGCATCTCAAAGAAAGAGGAGGTTTTATCAATATGCATTTAAATATGCATATCTAATTCTTGTGTCTCTTGAGAAAACATATGATAGAAATAAGAATTACTGTATTAAATATGAAGGGAGTATATATCTGAAAATGTTTGTGTTCTAGAAGAAGTCCAAAGAGGTTTAAATTTTAAAGTCAAAGTAATATTCTGTATCTGTTGAGATATATTTAGAAAGTCACATTTGAGCTGCATAGTAGGATATTCCCTGAAACCTGGATTGTTCAGCCTGGATTGTTGTGTGTGATAGATGCTTTCAGCCACGAGGTAAACACCAAAATACACATCAGGAAGAAATCCACCAGTGAGCTGCTTGATGTCAAAGAGGCTGTCTGCACTCTGTCAACAGTTTAAGGCTGAAACTGCTAAAAATACTGTTTTATTTTATGTCGTTTCACAGTCTCTTTTTAAAGCAACTGGAGCAGAATTGACTGATCTACATTGGTTGGGTATAACTATGCAAAGAAAGTCTGTTTCTCATGAAATATAGATTCACCCAAGCTTAAGCAAGGAGCCCAAGTAATCATTTATTTCTACTGTCCATCACAGTAGAACGCCTTTCATTCTTGGCCAGAATGGCTTGTGAAATTTTCAGGGATTATCCAGATTAGAGTTGATGGTCCAGCTTTCACTCTCGTCAGTGGATTTGCAGTTTACTCAGGGGTAATTACTGAACATCTTTGTACGTATTGGCCTGGCTTCCCAGCAGATGTTTGGACCTAACTCTGGGGTTCAGCCCTGGAATAAATGTCTGGTTCAAGCACTGCCATAGGTCTTTATGGTAGTGTTAGCCAAATAAATTCAATGTGCAAGCATTTAACTTCAGTTAGAGCAGGGTGAGATTTTTCAGCACCTTTCAAGATAAGACATAAAGGCCACGGCTTACAGCTGAAAGCTAAGTACAGGCACCAGGACACTGTTTTTCTTATAAAACTCTCTGGGGTCTAGAGCTATCTTAGAAGCATATTGCTGAGGGAAAGAGTTGTTTATTCTATACTGCTTCCATGGCTTTTTGAGAGCTTCAGCCTGAAACTTCTTTGCAGTGCACATGGATTAGACCTTGTATCTATTTGTTCCATCCACGCCTTTGTAAACCCAAGGCTAAAATCGTCAAGGTCCCAAAATCAGTCAGCTCTGCAAGCAGCAGTAAGAAAAGCTTCCCCCACATGCTCCAAATGCTGCTGCAGGGTCACTTTGTCCAATGTCTGAAGGCAGTGTGATCCCACACTGCTCCTGGAAAGAGACATTTTACTGAGGTGGCTGCAGGAGACTGGGGAATGCCAGCCTAGTAATTTGTGTGAGGGTGTGCGTGTCTGTCCTCTTGCTCCACAGAGGGAGTGTGGAGCTGTCAGCTGGCAGGGTTTGCCTGCCTGTCCCAAAAGATGTCCTGGAATAGGTTGTATTTCCCTTCAAGCTTGCTCAGAAACCAGGTGAACAACATGGTGTGGGAAGGCTTTCATTATCTGCAGCCTGTTCTGACATTTATGTAGAAAAATAAGTAAGTTGGGGTCAGACCCACTACATCTGGGAAAATGTATAATTTGAATTTTGTTGATTTGTAAGAATTTGAGTCATTCCTTTAAAGAAAGAGTTCTAGTAATGGTCTTGCACTGCTGCTTTTCTAGTTGTTATTCCATTCCAGAATATAACAGTTTCATCTTCATCCTTGTGGTTATCCACAGTACTGTTAAGGAGATTTTTTCCCTCCTTTTTTAAGCTTTGTTTCATGACTCTCTGAGATGTCTTCTCATACTATCCAAAACTATCAGTACTCTCCATTTTCCAAAGCCCAATCATCCCATTTCATAATGCCTCTTGAGTCTCAAATCAGAAGTGAAGATAGGAATGATCTGAAGGTGATCCTTTCTTAGCTGTACTGCACAGGGGCTGCAGCTGGGCTCTGGGTGCTGGTGCAGCTGGGATAACACTTTTAGTGAGACATGGTCACTGGCATGGTGCTCAAAGGCTGGGAGACAGAAAGCATCCTTATCTCAGCTGTGCAGATACAGAACATCATTTAATCTGTGCAACTGTTGGTTTTATTTTCATGGCCTCCTCTGTTTTCTTTTTCTGTTGGAGATGGCCCTCTCCATGCATGAACATGCTTTACTGTTGAAGATGTTTCCTTGACAGAGTGACCTGCTGCTTCTTGGGTTTATCCACGTGCCTAAATGCTTGTCAGAATCTTGTGTTATCCTTTCCTTCCCATCTCCTCCCACTTTTTTTTAAATAGTGTTTCTCTGTATCTGTACTGTTAGGTTATGGGGTTTTTCCTCAAACAAAGCAAATATCCACCCCTGCACTAAAAACACAAGTAACAGTGTTATCAATAGTTCTCCAACACCCTGCTCAGCTGCAAGCAACTGAAAGGAAAAATGCCATGGGGAATGATGCCTGATTGCATTAATGTCACTGGTAATGTCTTAAGCTGCTCTGCTCTGGTTTACAAATCAAATCTCAACTTTGCCAGTCCTGAGTATTAAGCCTTTAAACAGTCTTAATTTTGTGAACCTCTTGTGGGAGAGGGGAGGGGAAAATAAAAGTGAGTAAGAAGGACCCCAGTTTCTCCTGGCAGCAGAGGAACCCTGCAGATGTGAAGGCAAAAAGCTTGACTGGAGACTGTTGTCTTCTTAACATTTCATCTTTGTACACTCAGATACAATTTGATGCTTTCACTACTCTTAATTCTGTCCAAATTTTGTTTTTCTGAGTTTAACCTAAAAACAAAAATCCAGGTAAAACCACTATTTATCTGTGAAGCACTTGTGTACAGGAGCAGTTTTCAATAGCAGTTACAGTTCCATGCTTATCAACTGGGAGGGAGAAATCCTTCCTTCAAGGAATATGGTTGGATACTATAATGGCCCATGTAAGGGAGGAGAGTAATAGTCAAACTGCAAAAATCTGCCTACAGATTTTTAGCATTGTGTGGTATTCTGTAGAAAGTCAAGGAAATGTGTATTGGAGCATCCTGGAGAAAACCTCTTGCTCCCCCCACTGCAGGTGACATAGTGGTCTCATGAGTAGTGGTGATGTTTTCTGCCCTGCTTTTAGTTCTGACATAATGTCTGCATATTTGAAAAAAGACCTGCTTTTGTGTTATTTGTTACAAAGTGAGGAAGAGAAGAAGCTGGAGGAGGCTGGGTCACTTTGAAAATGGAATGGAGGAGGATTTCTATTTATTTCTGTCAGGTTATGGCACAAAGTCCATAACATGAAGAGTATGGAGCTGTGTTCACTGCGTACAGGAACTGCTTTTTCTTAGCATCTTCTGGAGTTCAGAAGAGAAGGAAACAGGGAGGAGATCAAGGAGGGAGCCTGTGGTTCTGCTCAAGTGTCTCATCCAGGATGGACTTGGTATCCCTGGGCATCATTTCTGGAGGGTCCTGCTGAAAGCATGGTGGCAGGATGTTTACAAGACACTTTTTTTGCCACAGCTTCTAAACTAAAGGCAGCATAAAATGAGCAAAGCCTGAAGTGGCTGTTACCCCAGGCACCACAGCATAAGGGTTCTCTGGATTTAAAGGTGAAGGACTGCAACCCAGTAGAATGTGCCCATGCTGGGGGACCTTTGGTCCTCAGTTTGTGGTTTTCCCTTTTTCACCTTTCCATAGACTCAGGATGGAGTTTCCCCTTTGTTTACTTCCAGGAGAGCTGCTGCTGCCTCTCTGCTGGAGGCACTCAGGTGTGGCTCTGGTGCTTTTGTGGTGGCCTGTGAAGGGTGTTTCACTACCAGTAAGCAGACTCCATGTGCACCTCATGGAGCAGTTCCTTCTGCTGTTGCACAAAGGTTTGACTGATTTTGACCCAAGTGACAGCAATAAGACCTTTCCACTCCTGCATATGAGAATAAACAGCAGGGTTTGGGCTGAGCATAGGTTAGACCAAGCCCCATTTTCATAGGAGCTCGTTACTGCCTCCGAGCTGTGGCAGCAATATCGTGATTACTAATGAGTGTCTCCAGATTGCTCCATCTGCTCCTGCCTTCTTTCCTATCACAAACATGTACACTCTGCCTTGGAAGGGTGGAAAGACACTGAACAGTCCATTGTAGCTTCCGTGCCTTACATCTTTCTGTCTGTGCATTTCCAGGGACCAAAGGGAGAAAATGTCGGTTCGATCACGCAGCCTCTTCCCAGCAGCTACTTGATCTTCAGAGCAGCCTCTGAATCAGATGGTAAGTTTGGGGGTTGGTTTGCTTCCTCCAGATAGCATACTTCCTGCTAGTTAAGAAAATAGGTTGATGGAAAAAAAAATAAATAAAAGAGGTGTGTAAAGGAAAAAATGGTGGCTCACCCAGCTTGAAATACTGCTCTTAGCAATGGTTGAAATAGGTCAAGCAGACTTCTGGCACATTTTGTTGCCCTCACTGAACATCCACCTCTCTGGCCATGTGTATGGAAGAGAGGCTTCTAATTGGGAAAAACCAATAAGTCAGTATAAACTAAAGGATGGAAGGAGCTGGTCCCAAAACTGATATGAAAAGGGCTCTGTTTCCTCAGTTCAGCAGAGACTTCATTGTCTTATCTGCCTGTACCTTATATTAGGGAGGGATCTATTGGGGGAACATGGTGTGGTAATATAGAAGAGCTGTCAATAGATGTCTTTGAGCCCCCTGAATTTTGCTGTAAACTATTTGTGCTGTGGCTTGCAGTACAGCAGGCCCAGATGCTGGTGACTCCACATGTAAAATACCATTCTGGGAATTCACAAAATTATGGAAGGTAAATTTAGGTCAATACATGACAGACATGCCAGCTTGCTATGTGAAAATCTCTGTAAATTACTTCAGTGGACCTAAAATATCAATGATTTATAAGTAGATAAGAAGATTAAAAATATGTTTTCATTCCATTTGACCTTCAGACTACTCTAGTTTTTTTTCATAGCAAATTAACCAAGGCTGTTCATTTTATGGATATTTTTCACCTACCCCACCAAGGGGGCTCATTTATCCCATATGCTCCTTTGGGTCTCATCTAGAGTAACTTTAGGGACATAAGGACTTCTTATGGAGCAAAATGGCCTTTGAAAATAGTGTCTTTCTGGTCCAGTGATCAGGTTTTACATTTTCCTAAGGGATGGAAATGAGGCAATGCAAATGCACCTTTGACATGACACTTAGCATAGGAGGAAACCTTCCTTCATTACAGACTTCTGTGCTATTTTCTTCCTGCAGTGAAAAGAGGACAGTTCATGGTGAGGGACACCATCTTGGCAATGAAAACTGCTCACAGATGTCAGTGTAGTGAAATTACATGAAAATAAGCAGAACTTATATAGACCCATTGAAACACATCTATTTCCTAAAATATTATGCTTTTGTACCTTATTTGTCTAAAGGAGTACAGGATTCTAACCTGGCTCCAAATATCACCTGCCTAGAAAGGAATAGATGCAATAATCTCTTGTGGGGAAAAATAGTGCTGTAGGGTAGAGCTGCTAAATTAGAGGCATTTCAAACTCTGATTATACACACAACCCACAGAACAGATATATAGAACAGTCCCACAGAGTTCTTAGGCAACCAAATAGCTTCAACAACTGTCTGTCAATCCAGATTTTCTAAAATATTATTTCCTTAGAGACCCATGTGCTTGTCTTTGCACTAATTTAATTACTAATGATTAAACCATGGAGGGCAGCCTGGCAAAGAGACCTGTGGCTGAGCTTCTACTCTCTTTTTTTATTATGATGTCTGCCATAGGCCAGTTACATGAAGCAGAAGAGCTTTAGATTTGTTCTAACTAACCTTACCCATAAAGGCTCCTAAGATAGCAATAGCTCCCAAGAGATCATCAGAGGTAAAACTTTTCTAGCTGTGATCTCTCTGTCTGGGTTGGACAACACGTGGTGGAAAAGCACAAAAGGGACCATACCTGGCAGTGAGAATTTTCAGTGCTGAAATGCCCGTGGGAAATTTTCTGCCCACTGAGTCACTGTGTGTCTCCAGTGTCAAAAGGGCTTCAAATAGTGGGTTACTGGAACACATTTTGAAAGCCAACATGTTGGCCAAGGTTCTTGGGAAGCATGCAGAGGCCAGGCAGATCAAAAGACAGTTACTTTCAGTTTAGTGTGATTTTTCCTTTACTTTGCTGCTTCTCTCCAGTAGGGTCCTAATGTCAGATGGAAAGCTAATGTGATCAAGGGAAGGAGGAGGAACTGAGGTGCCTCTCAGTCAAATATCCTAAATGTGTATGTAGGAATTAACTAAGGCCTTTGGTTCAAGAAAAATACAAGCTCTTGAGCAGCACCAGCAATGCCTTAGAGCCAACTGCACAAGTTTGGAGCACATTATGCCTGGTAGATTCTGAGTCTGATGAGGAGATCATGAAAGCCAAAGCTTTGGGATCTGTCCATTTAGCAGTGGACTTCACAAAAAAAAAAAAAATTATACTGAAGTGCACCAGAAATATTAGCATGAAAAATGGTGTAATTTTCAGCTGAATGAGAGTATTTGACTTCATGGCTGAGGTCAGTGAGCTGTGGAAAGTGACTGTACTTTGTGTAGGAAGGGCAGGATGTGAATCTCCAGACAAGAGGGAAGAGCAGCTTCCTCCAGACACGTCCTGACAAATGGCCAAACACATGAGTGTCATACTTGGAGACAGTATTAATGTCAGTAGGTCATGTAAAACATATACAGACAAAGACACAAGGAACAGAAGCTGCTGCATTTAAAGAATTCTGTATAAACTGCAGGAAATTAAGGCTTGTACTTTGAAGTTTATATGCTTTGATTTTAAGCTCAGAAGACAGGACTGAAATGGTTTTAGACTGTTACATTACTTCACCTGTTGTAAAGAGGTATCTCCAAAAGGATGTGCCTGAGTTTGTTTCATTTCTTTAACATACTGGACAAACCTAGAAGATCCAAGAGAGACAGAGGATGGAGGTAAAATGAGCTAAGCCAGCTGAGACAAATGGGGCAGGTGGGATCTGTGTATATTTGTAGTGTGTTCACATCTCCCCCATAGTACAACACTGTGTGAATCTACAGCATCTCTGAAGAGGTGTCCTGGCCATGTTCTTCTTAACACAGTCTCCCATGTTAGTAGTGGAAAATGAACAACAAAGCACTTGACAAGTATAACTAACACGTGGAGGCCTCTGCCTTGCTGGGAAATAGTGAGTTGCAGCATATGTTAGATGTACAGTTCAGCCATCCAGGCAACTACACCATGATCAGCAGTTACATGGCCTACTTTTTCTCTCAGCATTTCAGAATCCCCATTTTCCCCTCTGCTGTACCATCTGTGACAGACTGTTGGTAGTATTTAAGATTGTGATTTCTGGACGATTTGCAGAACCACTGCCTGGCTACAGCAAATTTCACATGCACAGACCAGGGCAGCAGTCTCCTTTTTGATGTGTTTTAAACATCAACCTCTGGAAAGGTCATGTCAGCCTACAGGGCTCAACCTGTACGAGTGCAGGGTCTTTCTTTCTTAGCAGTTTGAAAAAAGAAGACTGCTTTTTCCAAACCAGTGACTGTGTCTGCATTTCAGATTTGTGTTGAAGAGTATTTAGAATTAGTAATTTAATTCTGTCCCAGTTCTGGTCCCAAGACCATTATGGACCTGCTCCTGAGAGCCAACTGGTGTGTCCTGAGCATTTTAAGTCACCTGCTTATATCTCACAGTGAGGATCTCCACTTTGATATGGGCACTGCTGCCACAGGACTTATTCCTACCAGTGGAATTCAAAGTGGCAGCTTACCAAGGGTTAAAATCTTAACAGTGGAATTGTAAACCACATTTACATTTTATTCCTTATGTCTGCCCTCTCCTTCAGGTATGCTTTGGTGGGCTCTGTTGCCTGATGTGGAAGCAGTTGTGTGGAAATCCTGATGGTCTGGCTTACAGTGTTGTTGTTTCTTTTCTAGGCATCTGGCCCTTCCCCCCAAACTGATGCTCTCATCTGGGGAGGAAATTAGGTTACTGAAATAAGGGTCACGCACAGAAGCAAAGAACCACAAGGAAGATTGCAATCTGAAACCAAGTTAACAATGAAATACATCTCTGGGTCCTGGCAGAAAATAGAATATCTTTTTAGCTTTATGTTTGTGTTTCATATTCCTTAGACCTTTCACAGTGGTTTAAAATCCAGGCTTTTGCAACAAGATTTCATTAAGTTCACCGCATAAATTGCACCTGGAGCTGATTGAGAGCTCACATCCTTGCATCTTGACAGCCAAAGTGCGAGAAATCATGCACACAGGCACCCAAGTGGTACAGCAAAGCAAGCAGTCAGCTGAACACGATGACCTTAATGTTCACTGACTGAACCAAATCAGCCTCTTCCTCACCATTCCTGATTTGTGTGCACTTGAGCAAGAATTCATCGTTTCCAGGTGACAGTCTACTTCAGGTTGATTTTTAAAAGCATCTATCTTGTAAGTGTGAGGCATGAGGCCAAAGCTGGAGGACTTTAATAATTCAAGAAGAATAATATTCCCTTAGTGATTCCTCTCTGGAGGAATGTGTGGTTGCTCGGTGTGAGCCTTTTGAAGTCTTAATTGGCAAGAGATTCATCCCAGGTGTTCTGTAGCTACAGGAATGCAGAGGAAGAGAAGCAGAGTTGCAGACTGATATTTCTGTATGTAATGGTGTGATTCCATCTAGAGCAGATTTTTCTTTCTGGTGAGTGCTGAAGGAACATTGGCTGCATCCTCCGTGACCAGCTGCTGCAAAAATGTGGCAGATAGACTTGGCACATCAGATTATGAGTTGTTCTAGGTGAGTGCAAAGAAATTCAAAACTGAATAGCTTAGTGTTTTCAGTGCTGCCCGGTTTTGTCCTGTGAGATATTTTTGTAATTTTGGATCTCTTCAAAGACTAGGACAGACTCAAGTTTTTCTTTGAACTGAACCTAGGTTAGCAGCATAAGCACCTTCTGTTTTGATTTTTTTTTTCAAAGAGGGAGAAGAAATTATTTTTATCTCTTGGTTTTAATAGTTCCTTTTGTCTGTGGGGGAAAAAAAAAAAAAAAAGAGTTGGTGCTAGCACATGCCTGCTGCTATTCAGCCTTGCAGCCTCCAGGTTTCTTCATGGTGCCAGCAGTGCCCTGCCCAGGAAATGTCCTGCAAGGAGCCATAGTGATTCCTGTTTGCACCTGAAGGCATGTACAGGATAACCAAGGGATCAGGACCAGCCAGCCTGGGTTTGGGGAAGGCAGGTCCTGCTTGACCAACCTGATGTCTTTCTATGGCAAGGTGACCTGCTTGGTGGGTGAGCACTGGAGCAGTCTGGGCTGGGAAGTGGCTGAGTCACCATCCCTGCAGGTATTTAAAAGTGCAGATGTGGCACTTTGGGACGTGGTTTAATGGTGGACTTGGCAGTCCTGGGTTAACAGTTGGACTTGATAATATTAGAGGTATATTCCAATGTAAACAATTCTCTGTTTCTATATAATTTGATTTGAGAAGAGCTTAAAAGCTTGTGGGGAGATTCTGCCACAAGCTGACAATATACTTCTGTGTTTTTCTTCAGAATTTAAACATATGCTCCGTTTAAGCCACAGTTTGTGAAAAATTATAACTGATAATTGATTGTAGGTTTTACATTGCAGCTTCAAACCTCCTAAAAGAATATTATTGTAACTTTTTTTTTTGCTTCCTTCATATGCACCCTTTTGGGCTACCATTCCTCTCTGAAGGAACCCACATCTTACATTCTTTTCTGGTCTAATTATCCTGTATACAAAAAACCCTCTTTGGGTCACCCACTCAAAATCAGAACATGTGAGAATTGAGGTAGCCATGAAGCCTTCATGCTGTGCTGTGACTGTAGGTGACAGCCTTACTTATGTGACCACATTCATTTCTCCCCTTCTGCAGTTCCTGAGGGAGTGAGTAGACTTGTCAGGTAAGCAATTAAGTAATCCAAATGCTAGCATTTTTGTATCATCTTCACAATCCAGAGGAATACAGCTCAGTAGAAAGGTCACTCAGATGTAAAAACATTTCATACAGGCCTTTAGCAAGGAAACAGGTTTATCTTGTGTGCAATCCCTGTAATTGAGAGAGTATAATTTTATGGGTTTATGCTGCAATTAACACACCATTGACTTGCAGAGATTTTAACCTTTTTATTTGCAGAGGTAAGCTCGTGTTTTCCATCTGGGTCAGTGACATATGTTTGTTTGGATTCACAGCACCACCTGATGGCTGAAGGCCCGTTTCTGGGCTTGGGGATGCTCTGCATCCCTTCGGTTCAGTTTCTGTTAGAAATGAAAACAAGGGTGTACACTGATGCCATTTCTGTTTGCTGCAACACACAAGGAATGCTGACTGCTGATGCACAGCAAGTCCCTGCAAAGCTTTGTGTATCTGCCTGGGACTATTTAAATGAATATTTAATGTTTTGGGGGTTTTTTAAATTTAAGCTCCTTGAATAAAGCTTCAGAAAAGATTCAAGTTTCTCATAAGACTTCCCAGGGGGTTATCTGAAGAGATGGAAGCCCTAGATATATTGTGTAGAAATTTCCTCTGGTGATGTGGTGAACCCCAAATAGTTTGACCAAGCCTGTGAGGTCATGTCAGTGCTGGTGAACACCTGTGGCAGTGGGGTGGGGATAAAAGAGCTGCCCATGGGTCGTGGCCAGCATGGGCTGCTCTGCCTACATCCCCAGGGAGGGGGGATGTCTTAGGAAGACTTGGGGCCACCCTTGCCTCAGCTGTCATAGGATAATGAGTGCTGCAGAGCACTGAGGAGATGACCTCGGTGCTGCCTCAAAGGGCTCATGCTGCTACAAATCAACCTACCTGTCAAAGCACCTGATTTTAACAGCCTATTTAATACAAAAATATCTTGACATATGCAGCATTTCCAAATGTCAAATCATACAGTTCTCGCTCTGCAGACCTGGAAAAGAAAAGCAAATTTAAAGGCAAAGGAGAATCAAGGCGGGGAGCCTGAGCAGGAATGTGCTCCCCTGTGTGGCACAGCCTGAAACAGATTTGCATAGTGGTGGGTTTGGGGGAGAAGGGATGTGTAGGAGGAGGTGGATCTGTGCTCAGTGCAGCCATTAACTCTAATGGGTTATCCATGCAAATCCTCCACATAGTGAGAAGGGAATAAATCTCTGCCTGTAAAGCCTTAATGCAAGAATATTTGTTAAGTACAAAATAGTGCGAAATCAATTCCAACAGTATTCAACCTTTCTAATCTTTTATTAACCATTATTTGTGATCTTATTATTAAATCATAAGCTGATGCTGAAGGAATTTATTGGAAAAAATTAGAATAAATGAGTGGGGCTTTGCAGTGTTTGTGGCTAAATGTTCAAGTGTAATTCTTCGAAGCAATCATTGAAAACCACTCAAATTTATAAACATTTCTTTATACATGTTCTAGATTTATTTTTTTTAAAAAAATTACCTCTCATTGATCTTACGGAACCAAATTTTGGTCATGTTGAAGTTGATGGGAATTCTGCCCAGGAGAGCAGCAGGATCCCAGTGAGATTTATGCATGTGCTTGATTCCGTTGATCGAAAAGAATCTAATGGAAAATTTTGCCAAATGGGACCAGGCATGAATGCAGTCCAAGGAAACCTTGTTTGCTGCACTTGCCACTGCTAGAGCAAAATCCTTTGTTTCCTTCACTGCCTCTCAATCACACTTCTAATTATTATGAAATGTATTCTGAGAAGTGTAATGAAGAGCTCTGTTTTACAAGCTTGAAATTAGAGGATGACTCCCTTGATACTTCAATTCTCGAATGTTCAGCTAATTTGCAGGTGCCCTGGCCTCATTAATGACTGCACTACAGAAGCAGGCTATTTTCAGGTGCTTCCAGGAGTACAGCAGCTCCAGCATTGTGGTGGTTGGGCTTTAGCACACAGCTTTGTAGCCTTGTATGGATCACTGCAAACGGAGTAGAGGGTCAGCTTGGATTCCTGTGCTTTTCATTTGCTGTCTGTGGGACCTGTGCAGGCCATAAGGAAATCCAGTGTGGCTGTGCACAGAAGCTGCAATTTGTCTTGGCTCTGTGCCACACTTATAATTTCTGCAAAATGGACCCAAAATCTTCAGGTAAAGATTTTTTTTGTGGCAAGATAAGAAAAAATGATGCCTTACCCAGATTACCTGCTGGATCAGGCAGAGAGAAGGAATGGGAAAAAAAAATCTTAAAAATGCAGAGAAAGAGGGAAAATGAACAGCCTGACAGCTTTCTCTAGTCTCAATCACCCTGTCACATCCTGGATCTTGACTGGAATGGTGGCTACTGCAGCACTGCAGCCAGCATGGGACCCCTGAGCAGGCTGTGGTTCAGTGATCCCAGAGTAAGCAGGGACCCCTCCCACGCAGCTCAGTGCCCTGGTATATCCCTGCCCTTGGGAAGTGCATGAGGTGGGGATGCCAAGTGGTGATTGTGTTTTGGGGAGGGTTTTACTTGTAGATGTGAGATGCTGGGTGGTGTGGAAGCACAGTGCCCACACAGATTCCCTGCATCTCAGACTAAATCAGAAAGGGGCAATGGCATATGAACAAGTTGTGGGAGATCTGAAGGGGATGTTATTTGGGAAGAGGAAGTTGGGGTGAGCTTCCCACTGTATCACCCATGCAGATGTATTACTCATGCAGCCACTAAAACACACCATTCCTGGCAAGATAACCTAGGGATTATATATATGTTCTACACAGTGACTTCCTGAATTATGATGATAATGAGCTTTACTCCCAGGCAAGAAGCTTCTGAGAATCAATGCATGAATTGTGTTATTTACTCTGCTCTGCTTAAACAATTCCTTTTGTTTTCACAGGCCGATGCTGGCTGGATGCTTTGGAGCTTGCCCTGCGTTGCTCCAGCCTCTTCCGGCTCAGTGCCTCCAAGCAGGGAAAGGATGGAGAAGTGAACTGCTCCAGTGATTCTGCTCATGCAGGGCTCAACCACCTCTTGCACACCAGTACTATGTCAGACCAGGAGTTCTTCCAGTAAGACGGGGCTGTTACTCCTTAATGCACAGAGAGATGTCATATGGTTCAAACTTTAGTGTCATCTAGCCAGAGTCCACTGAGGAGATCTGTTTAAAAACCAGCCTGTGCATTCTGCTGTTCCATCCCTCACTAATATATGGGCTTGGTGTTGCCACCTAATGTTTGAACACACGGGCTGGGGAAAATCTCAGCTGTGTTTGCTTGTACATAAACAACTTTCTTCTGTCCCCTGCTTGGGCCAAAATGGTGTCTGGGGATGCCAGCATGAAAAATAGCTTGCCTGAGTAAAGATTGCAGAATCTAGCTGCTGTAGTTACACAGACACAGTCACTAACAATGTCTGTGTGTTGCAAGCACATATGGCTCTGAGTCTGATCTATTTTTTAATAATGTGTACTCTTCCCTAGTAATACTGTGTCATAGTCAGCAGAGTGCACACACTGCATCCTTAGTTTTATAATTGCTTTCTCTCTCTGCAGGGGTTTTGAGGAGTGTCCAATTTCTTCCTCGATGAATCAGATAAATTTTTACATAAGGGGAAAAAAGTCCCCACAGCCTCCTTTCTATTCATATGCCTGGTATTACTGCAGCATTTTGGAACATCAAAGCTCTCTACACATTAAAAAGCCCCAGGCCTTTCTGTTGCTTATAGCTGAATAAGCAACTTCAAAAATCCTCCTGGTATAGACATTTGGCCTTTGGAGTGAGAACTGGGAGAGGTAGTGTCTCTTTCTAGTTCTGCTGGTTGGAATTTGACTTTCGGTGCTCACAGCAACGCACCATTGGTTATGCAGTTTCTAGGGTAGCAATCCTTGCAGTCTGCAAAGATGGTGCCTTGCAGAGCAGGACCTCACCTTTAAGAGGTTTTCTTGGTCTCTGCTATAACAACAGCAGGGGTCTGAGTCTTCTTCGGAGTGTGAAGGTATCTCTGGCCCCATGGGACCAAAGGGGTGGCAGCATTTCAGTCTGCTCTTTGCCCTGATAGGTTCTGGTAATCCCAACATGTGTTCTCCAGTTTTGCTGGATGGGTTTTTATCTAGAGAAGCAGATAAAAGCAGAGTTTTACTGAAAAGCAGTGGGAGAAAAAACCAAAATCTAATATCTTCCCACATCGTGTGCCCTAGTACTTGTGCTCATGGGCTTCTTTCATAATATTTTCCTTATGCCTGGGAGTCTCTGTGCTCACTGTGATAATGAATTCAAGAATGCAGTGGACTTGGTTTTTGGCTGATGGATGCATGTACAGAAATATACATAATATTAAAATGGAGCCTGTGGTACTGATAACCTTCAGGCAAGCCCATGAAGAAGGATTAAAGATAGGGTTAAAACTGTAGAAAGTGTTTCTTCGGAATATAATGTGTGAATGATGTTTAAGTGATGCCTCTATTTCACCTCTTAGTTGTCCAACATTAAAAACCCCCATGAAATACGGGCTTCAGTAGTAGTAGCACATGTGTAGAGTTTTCAGCAGCACAGGGTACCCACAATTGCAATCAGATATTTCTTACAGGCTCAAATTTTAGCTGAGTCTGGCTCAAGCTGGGCGTTCAGCTTGTGGTCGTCTGAACAGTTCACTCTCCTTTCTGAGTCCTACCACTGTTGGGAATGTGTACCCAAACTTCCCAGTGCTTAAAGCCCAGGGAAGTTTGAGGGTTACAGGACAGGAGGATGACTTGCTGTCATCTCTGAGGGTATGAAGAACATTTCAATAAGGGAGAGTGCAAAACCCAAACTGTGCAAGTTCTGAACAAAGTGTTTTTGGTTTGGCAGTGACAGTGGCTTCCTCACAGGGATTCAGTCATTCTAATTAAATGCTTTCCCTACAGGGAATCTTACCAATTAAATTGGCATGCAGTTGTTAGGGGGCCAGTTAATTACATTTAACTCTATCTTCAAATTAGCCAAACTACTCTGTCAAGAACAGAAAAAGAAAGGGAAGATGATGGATATTATAGGGAGAACAAAACCCCCCTGGGAGCTGGCAAAGGCAGATTTTCTGTTGAGCCAAAGTTGCATTTGTCTGCTGGCTGCTTTGCTCCTTTCCTGCTGGGAAACAAATCAAGATTATACAGTGATTTCAAAATCCACGTCTTTAGTAGCATATAAAAATGAGGGAGAGAACCATGTGAGTGAATCAAAGGCTTAAGTACTGTGTAAATCAGTGATTTTAGACAAGAGACTTTTAGGGCACCAGGCACTCTTCTTTTTAATATGAAGTTGTAATTCTTGTGGTTTCCATGTCTTATCTCCACCATCTCCAGGAATCTGGCTGGTTATTTGTTTGCAAGAACCAAAGTTTTTTCTTTGCTTTATGTAGAAGAGCAGTATCAAACCAAAGAATCCTGGTCACCAACTGATGTTTCCAGGAATGGCACTTAGGGAATAAAGCACTGCTGCAAGGGAGTTCTAATACGCTAAAACAGTAAATTAGCCATGAAAAGTGCCATGTTACCCATGTTCATGGTGGAAATCCAGTGCTGACTTTTAGCATAGTCATTCCCCCCCAGCTTTTGGAGTCTGATCCAAATCTCATTGGAAGCCCCTGGGAAGTCTTTCATTGATTGGTTGGCCAAGCTCATTGTGTGGCTTTTGTTTTCAGCATATCACACATATTCAGTGGTGATTCTCTTTGGAGAAAGAACCTGGTGCACTTCAGCATCTCATATTTGATACTCCGAATGAGAAGTATCTGTTTTCCTTTTGGTTCCCCAGAGAGGTTCTGTGGCTCTGGATGTGTTAAGTCATGCCTTGTTTGTTGTGGTGGGTAATCAGTGCACAGTTGAGTGAAATTTCATATCAATCTGATTTCCCTCTTGGACTAGATCTGAAATCCTTAAAAACTACTAGGGTGGGGGTGGCGAGAGAAAACTTAGAAATGAGTAATTTACTCCATTAAACTTCAAGTATTTCCCAAATGTGATGCAGGTGACGCTGGAAAACTTGCTCTTACAAATGTGAAATAGAAACAAGTGCTACCTCTCAGCCATGAACAAAAAGCCTTATAATGAACTGTTCTTTCAAGTATTTTTTCCCCATGAAGAAGACTTTCACTAGATAAAGGGAGCAAAGCAACCACAGATAACATTCACGTTTAACTGACCATTGAAAAATTAAGAAATAAATTAGGTATTTAAATGATCAAAACCTAATATTTTCCTGGACATACCATCCAGGAAACAACTGTGGTGAGGAATCGTGGGATTATCTCTCCAGACAGCTCTCTCCTCGTCTTTTTTTCTGCTTTATTATTTTAAATTCCTGTGTGTGTGTAATCTGTGCCTCCAGTGTATTTGGTTATCAGTCATTACATTTGCTGCTTGCTGGATAAAAAAGAGAACTAACATCCTGGCACTAGACCAGTGAAGACACACAGTGTCTGACAGCAAATTATTAGTGCTCGTCATTGATTTATGATCTTAGTTTTATGGTACAGTACATCTGTCAGTTAAAAACCCTTGTGGCTTGTATATATAAATACTATATATATACATATATATGCAGACATGCATATATTTACAAACGGAATTAAAAGAAAGATTTTCTAAAGGCACAGAAAGCTGTAGATGACACTTCCAGAAGAACTCTAGAAACTGGGCTCTGCCAGAAACTGAGCTGTGGCTGTCACAATGTGGCTTACTTGGCAAGTTAAAAATCATGAGCTTATTTCAGTGCATAGTTGGAAGTTGAGGTCTTCTGAAAAGCCGATGCCAGTTCTGCATTCTGATTCTTCTGTTGCTTTTTTTTTTTTTTTTAATAATCTGGGTCTACCTAGCAATGCCTAATTATCTTTCTAAAGTAGAAAATAACAACTTTCAGCATTCATCCTTAGTAAAAATTGGAACATAGCCAGAAGGGCCTGAGAAAATGCCAACCATAGAGAAGCTTGACGCTTGACAGAACTTTCCCATGTGCTGAGAAATCTTGGACAGGAAGACAGGCTACAGGAAGTTACAAAACTCTTCAAGATCCAGCGCCTGTTTAGATCCTCTGAAATTCTTGGAATAGCTGGAAATCTTTTTTATTGCTCCATCCAAGAGCAATTTTTCATGAGGTCTCAGTTAAGAAATTTTCAGAGGAAGGACAAGCTGGGTAGCTGAGTAAATGGGAATTCGGCCAGGCCCTGGAAGAGGTAATGTGTCTGCAGACATGTATGAATAAGGGAAACTGTTCCCCATGATACATACCACTTGAAAAAAGTGCATTTAGTGAATACTTTTCAGCACCTGACCCCTGGCTTGTTTTATCATGCTTGCCATCTGCCATATGAATTACACCTGCTTTTAAAATGGAGATGCTGTAGGTTACTTGAGAGAGAATTTTTGGCATTCTGTAAAGTCTGGATCACTGAGCATAAAGATTGTTACAACTTCCATGCTTTCCCTTAGATGCTGTTATAATGTGGGAGTTCTTCTCACATGCAAGTGTCCACTCCATGCTTTCAACTCTGTTCTTCCACACAGCGTCATCTGGCAAAAGCACATTCCCCAGGTTAGCCTGGTGGATGAGGGAGGGTATGTGTGTGAGAAAATACTTGCTTCTATTATTTTTTAAATTTGTCTTTTCTAGTGTAGGTCTGACTTAGGACCACCCTCTGTTGAAATAAAATAGCAATAGCACTGAAAAGAAAATCTATCCCATAATGTTATATTTTTCGCATGTCCTGCACTCCACCAATTGGCTTCTGTAAAGGGAAAAATCTCTCCTGATAGATACTTCAGTTCTCTAATCAGCAGTGTAGAGTTGTTGGAGTCCACTTGCTCTGTATCCCTCTGGTCTCTGGACTCCCATCTGGAGCCAGCAGCAGGGCTGTGTTAGGGTGGGTAAATGGAGCTGGCACATTTTGAAAAGTGCAGTTTGGAGGGGAAAATTTTGATGGAAAATATCTCACTCTTTCTGTGATAAAACCCTTGTTATTCAAGAAATCAATGTCTGAGACTTTCCTGGTCTGCACACCCTATTCTGAGTCCTGGGGGTGTTTTTACTGTGTTTAAAAAGCCTTAAGCAATGTGGCTTTGTAAATCAAACTGAAGCAAGTAATGAACTGTGTGTTGCAGGTTGAATGAATCAACCCTGGAGAACAACCACCATTTGGAAAATGATGCTTTTTCGGACAAGTCAGAGAGAGACAACGTAGAGGAGTCAGAGAATGAGGCACATGAGAACAGCCGGAAGACAAATGAAAGCGAGAGTGATCAGTCAGAAATACAGGGAGAGGTCTCTCCAGGAAGCAAGGGGACCACTTATATTGAACAAGTCTATGAAGAATTTGGAGAGGTAAGAAAACAAAACTCTTGGTTGCTGCCTGTTCCTGTTAAAATGTATCTGTTCATAGCATTTGTCATTCAGCCCTTTAGCTGTATGGCAGGTAACAGTCAACTTTATGAGTTCTGGTATTTTACAGCAAAGCACAGTTTTCTGCTAAATTACATGGTGTTATCATGTGCTTTAATAATTCTGCTTTATGAACAGCAGCTCTGCTTTGGTGTGTTTTCAACATCAGTGGTTGCTTTAACCAGTTATTGCATTAAAGATCTGCACAGCATTGGCACATTCATGGAGCCAGCAGGAGAGGGGATTATTATCCTGGGCGTGTGTCCTGGCCAGTTGGGGTACTCAGTCTTTGTGTGATACAAAATATGACACTTCCCTTTTTTTATTATGCATGGAACATCTTTGTGTGTGTGTGTGTCTGAATGGAGCATTTCAGCCACTTGATTGCTAAATGCCAGTTGCTTATCTGAAAGCCATTTCTCATGACATTTAACAGCAGGAGAATGCATTTCTGTTCCACATAAGAGCCTTGCTAGCTGGATATCACTGTGACACCTCTGAGGAAGGCAGTGGTGGAGAGCTGGGGCAGCCAGGTGTGCTGTGTGGGAATTGGTCTGAGCAGGCAGCAGAGGAGCTCTGCTCTGAGCACTCGCTTGCCTACTGCCTTGAACAAGGGAGCTGATGCCTTGGTGCTTCAAAGAAACACACTGCTGGAAAGCTGTTTTTTCTTTAGAGTCATGGAATTGTAGAACGATTTCCATCAGAAAAGACCCTTAAGATCAAGCCTGACTATTAACTCAGCACTGCCAAGTCCACCACTAAACCATGTCCCTCAGCACCACATCTGCATGGCTTTTAAGTACCTCCAGGGATGGTGACTCCATCGCCAGTTCCAGGCCTGTTCCAATACCAGACAATCCTTTTAGTGAAGAAATTTTTCCTGATATCCAATCCAAAGTTCCCCTGGCATAACTTAAGGCCACTTCCTCTTCTCCTATCCCTTGTTACCTGGAGAAGACACCAACACTCACCCCTCTGTAACCTCCTTTCAGGTAGTTCTAGAGAGTGATAAGGTCTTCCCTCAGCCTTGTTTTCTTCAGGCTAAACCACCCAAGTTCACTCAGCTGCCCTTCACAGCACTCGTGCTCCAGACCCTTCACCAGCCTCTTACGCTTTCCTTTCAGTGTTTTCCTGAAAGCGTACTATTAATACTGATGAAAAAAATATAGTCAAATATATTCTAATTACACCTAGCTTTCCTTTAGTGCATTTTTTCCCTCAAATCCCCTTGCAGACTGGCAAATGGTAACTGGGTTCAAACAGGAGATTTTGAATATAGATGAGTGACTATGCAGCGGCAAAATGAAAGCAAACTTAACTTCTGTCAGCTGCTTATTCTGAAATGAATAACTTTACATGACAAACTTGTCCTAGAAGTGGTGGTAGGGCAGGCTGATATTTTGTTGTTTGAGCAAACCTTATAGGCTACACTGATGTGTGTACCTGGGTGTGTGTGAGAGGAGGAGAGAGATCTCTGCAGTTTCACATCAAAAGAAGAAAAAATGCACTACAAATCAAGTAAAAAGACTGCATTTCTTTTGGAGAGTGACACTTCATGTGGCATTAAATATGGCTTTCTGTAGCGTGTCTGCTCAGGCACAGGTAGCACCCAGTGGGCTTCCAAAAAGAATTGCCATGTGACCTTGGCCAGTGGGTGTTTTGTAAGATTTCTTCAAGAGGTGGGGCTGTCATCACCTGGGCCACACAGGTTTTAAAGGTTGTTGAATTTGAACTCACTGGTGAAAGGAACATAGACAAAAATAGGTTTTGTGCAATGATGTAGCTCCTCTGGGTGGAGATGTCTCAGGGTAAACACATGCCAATAGTAATGTCGCATCTTAAACTGAAACTCCCCTCAGCCTGTGTGTGTGCAATTGGGGTGTGGCAGGACAAAGGTCACAAACTGGCACTGTTAAATTTTCAGCTTGGCTTTGAGGGCTCATTTTAAAGGTGTGCACATGGGTAGGTGCCTTGCTGTGCTCTTGGAAGGTGTTGGTGCAACTGGAGTTCCAGTTTTGCCTTGTTTGCAGTTGCGATTTGCAGGAAGACTTTAAAACTCCATGGCAAAATGAGTTTTAAAGTAGGTATGTATTTTATTCAGCAGCTGGACTCACGGAGCATCGCTCCATCAAAGTTGTGTGTGCTGACCCCTTTGTTACATTCCCTTTGATCCTCTAAAAGGTTACATGTGCATTAAGTTTCACAATATCCCATGCCTATTCATTCCCTGGCTCCACCCTGTTCCGTTCCATATGCTAGTTGCCTTATTAGTTAGTCCTTTAGTCCAAGCCAAATTGTCAGTCTAATCTCAGCTCCAGGAATTTATGGAGTCCTGGTATCTTAGTATCCTTGAGGTTGAAGATGTTTGCATCCTGTCCCTTCGTGGTCATCCTTCTCCTTATCATCCCTCCTTGCATTCCTTTATGTTGTTCTCGTACATACTGCTTTTCTTTCCCAGATGGTGAGTATAGTGAAATGCAGCTGACATTAAGAATTATGCATCATTTAAATGCCTATTTCCTAATCAATACCCCTCTAATTTCTTACCCCATGTCTCAGTTGGAATGTGAAGGCAGAGACAAGTGTCAGAAGAACTTTGAGATTGCAAAAGCTGGTCTAGAACACAAAACAGACACTTCAGTAGGTAGATTGATAACAGAAAAAAACCCCCCACATTTTTTCCAAGCTTGTAGTTTTGACAAGTTATAAAAAGGGTTATTATTTGAGGTTGTTCACATCTTCTGTCACCTTCTTCTCTTTCTGTTTATGTCCATCCTGTGTGCAGTGATTCATTCTGAGTAATACTTTGTCCAGCAATTTCAACATGGCGTTACTTTATATTGATAGTACATGCACACTTGGGAACCTGGAAAAATAATGAGAGTTCTGACAGACCCAAGTGTGCCCTAGGTGATGCTGTGGTATTCCATTCCTCCTTGGAGGTTCAAGGTGTGAATTGCATCAGACTGTCAAAACAAGAATGGTACAAAAATGGAAAAGCAATTACAGTAACAGAGCTTTGTGGTTCCTGAGTTTGAAATTCCCTCAGCCTGCAAGCCCTGTAGGACTGGTAAACTTGCTGTGACTGTAGGGCTGATTGAGAGCCGACATGGTGGCAATGCTCAGGTGGTGAAAAAGAATGTTTAGTGATTTATAACACCTGGAAATCCTGTTGTGCTGTGCTACGCCCTCTCCCAAACCAAAGTCCATTCCAAAAGTGAATCTGTGCCCTTTTTCTCATAGAAATTTCTTGCCTAAAATCAGTAGAAAGCTTAAGTGTTCTCTTTCACTGTTAAATTATGATGCCTAGGATGCATTAAAATGGCATTTTTGTTTGAAAATTTAGTTTAATTTACCTTCTCTAGTGGTGTGAAAGGCCCATACCTCCATGTTGCACATCTCATAGACCCACTGAATGCATAGGAGCTACACAGGGCTGAAACCACAGCATAATTCCTGGCTTTTCTAACCTACACTTCTGCTGCAAAGGGCTCTGAGCAGCACTGGCAGGTGCTGGAGTTTTTGTGCCTCTCACCTGGCAGTGGGGCCTTGCCATATTGACACACCAGTTTGTCTTCTCTAGAAGTTGGAGGACTGCTTCTATTCTCTGTTTATGTCCTACATTTTTCTGCATATCTCCTAGTGAATCTTATAATCTCTCACTTGCGGGGAATGGGACTGAGAGGAGCTTTTTCTGTGCATCCACCAGGCCACAGGGATGCTGTAACAGCTCTGGGCATGTCCACACCTCCTGAGGGCCTGCAGTGCAGAGTCCCCTTGGCTAATGTTGGTCCATGCTGGCCTGTCACAGCCCTGAGGTGTGTGGAGGCAGTGGCTCAGGAAGGAGCAGAGCAGAGCTGTGCCCTCTGCCTCGTGCCAGCCTTCACAGACACCCAGGGCTTTCTGCACCGCTCACTTAAATGCTCTGCAGATTCATTTCTGCTGAGACATGGCTGATGTCTCTGTGCAGTTGTCTTGGTTTAGAAGACAGGTGTCCGCTAGGGAAAGCTGGAGTTTCCTTGGAGTGGAGAATGTAAACCCCCCTCCCTCCAAATTGTTATAATTTTGCAATTATGGGCTTTCAGGCAAAGATTTTGGAATAGGAATAACAGTTCCTTTACTGGGAATATTAAAAATACGAATGTAATAGTACAAAAAGACAAGCAAACAAAAAACAAACAAACAAAAAGCCTAGAAAACCCTGACAGAGTCAGGGACATGACCTGAC
>VYXD01000742.1:192033-259895 GCA_013397195.1 Hylia prasina
AGCTGAACTTTTATCAGAAAGGCATCTGCCCCCTCCCCCCAGAATAACAAGAGAGGAAAGAAAAAAAAATTTTCCCCAACCACTTTAAGCAGATGAAAATAGAATACACATTTTTGATTCCATAACCCAAGACAGCAGTGATGTAGGCAAGCATTCACCCTTGTGCCAGGACCTGGCGTCCATGGATGAGCTTGGGCCCCTAGAGAAACGCACCCACAAGGAATGGTTTTCCTGCTTGTGCCCTGAAGTGCCTTTTGCCTTTGTAGACAGGGGAGTCGTCTCAGACAGAAACCGTCTCTGAGGAGAACAAGAGCCTGATGTGGATCCTGCTGAAGCAGCTACGGCCTGGCATGGACCTGTCACGGGTGGTGCTGCCCACCTTCATCCTGGAGCCACGCTCGTTCCTTAACAAACTCTCCGACTACTACTACCATGCTGACCTGCTCTCCCAGTAAGCACCACACAGTGTGGGCCTGACCCAGGCACTTTTCCTCTATTTGTGAAAGTATCTCTTTGTGTACCAGAAAACTCCCAAATGATACCAAGCTTCAACATAGATCAAGCCAGGCACCAGCTGCAGTGACTTTTTACAGATAGACTGCTGCCAGTGAGGGGCAAGGAAGGAAAAGTTAAGCTCCAGACAAACCCACCTTTGCATATGGACATGTGAGAATGGACAGTTGTTTGCCAAGATTGTTTTGAGAAGAAGCCTTCCCGAGAAATTCTCCCTTGGGAAAAATTCAGCGGCTGCCAGCAGGCTAAAATCTCTCAGACTCAGAAATATCAGGGCCACAGATGTGTTTGCCACTGTTGGCTGGCACTGATGAGAATTCAGCCCATGGAGTTTTGCACAACAGAGCTGTGCCACCTCCTGGTGTACTTGTGTACGCAGGGGAATAGGACAGACAGCAACCAAAATTGTCAAGCGCTTCTGTTCCCCAAAGCAATATAATTGTGATGGTTGATAAACAAATAAGAAACATCTTTTAAAACCATTGATGAGAAAGGCCTGGTGGGAGCTGCAGAGTAGAAAATAGGAAATGTTCTGGTTCCAGATAGGACCTGCCTTCTGAATGAGATATGCCTAGTGGATTATAAAAACCAGGATGTGCAATATTCTAATAGCAGCACTAGTTACTCATTTTTAGTCCACTTTCTCTGGGTAATGACAGAATCATGGTATTTTCAAGCCTTGTTTGTGGTATTTGTACCATCTGGAGTTAAAGAAATAGTTCTCTTCAGTGCTGATGTGTAAGAAGACTCCAAGAGCTTTGGAGGTTTTGATAAAAAATTGTTAAATTTGTGGTTCAGTTGATCCTTCTAAACGAATTTTGCAATAATTTTCCCAAGCTGATTTTTAGATCTGACTAAATGGTTGGAAATACCAGGAATGCCTTTGGTTTGGTTTACTTCTTGCTTTGTCTTTGAGCATTGTTTGGAGGTGCCAGCTGAGATGACTTTTTCAAGTCCCTTCCAACCTGAAGTATTGCACGAAATCCCAAAGTACTGATCAAGTTCATATAGCACATCAGCTTTAAAGATCTTTTATGAAAGAGGGGAAAAAAAGAAAAAGAGACAAAAAAAATGTCTTTGATTTTGATGGCATAGGTCTGTTTTTTATGACTCACACTGTTTTAGCTGTGACTCAATGCTAGTGTGAGTAGCAATCCCACATTAACCTAATCCAATGTCCAATCAAGCCTGATGCACTCCAGAAATTTTGTTGGCCTTTTTGCAGAAATGTAGGGCAAGGGGTGCCACTTTCAACAGTTTGTGTTGTGTGACATATGTTACTAAAAAAAATATATATTTCTGCTGGGAGATACCTTTTTCACTGGCAGCAGCACAGAAGCTGTTTCCCTTTAGTTGTGGGGAAATAGATTGCAATTTATGTTATTATACTGGTAAGAAACTAATGTGATGCGTGACCAGTATAAAGAACGTTTTATGTTCTGTTCTGCAGGGCTGCCCTTGAAGATGATCCCTACACCCGAATGAAGCAAGTTTTGAGGTGGTATCTGTCCGGCTTCTATAAGAAGCCAAAGGTAAAATGAGGCATTAAATTGGGATTGTAATGGGCATTGAAATCTTCTGCTGTGGTTTTGTTTAATTTCTCTATTGCGTCTCTTTGAGACCTTACCTCTGTTATTGCTCAGAAGACTTTGACCATTACTTTTAAAACTGGGGTTGCATTTGGTTTTAGAGTAGACAATGAGTGCAGAATAGTGGCAATCAACCTCAGAGCCTTTGCACTGGACAGTTGGAAAGTAAAACTGGTCATCAACAAGTAACATGCCCTGGGATGCAAAGTTTTTCCCTTTGCTGAAACAGGTCTCCTTCCTCTTTTCAGGCCAGTTAGTACCACTGTGCCATGTCTCCACATCAGTTTGCCCTTGCTGTGTAGAGTGGCAGCAATAATAAAGTTTAATCATCTTGTAAGGCTTTGATTGGGCTGTATTAAATATTAAATTGGTGAGAATAGCAGATTAATCAGTGGCTCAGATGAAAAGATTAGATTAGGTTAGATTGATTAGATGGATATGTATCCAGTTCTTCAGTTTTTATTCTTGTGATTGACTTTGTTTAAAACATCAGGGAAAAAAATTACCATATTGTTTTGTGGCCATCTCTAGCATTGGACTGCCAATCTTCATATGTAGCAGGTTCTGATTACTTGGTTTTTCAGGGGATAAAAAAGCCATACAACCCTATTCTGGGAGAGACATTCCGCTGCTGTTGGTTTCACCCTCAGACGAACAGTCACACATTTTACATAGCAGAACAGGTGAGTTGCTGTTTGGATGCTCAGCTGTTGCAAACACCAACCTGCTTGCACCTCCATGCATAAAAACACACTACTTGTCTCACCCTAGGAGAGGAACCTGGAGCTCTGTGTAAACAGGCAGAGCAGAACATGGGATTAACTGGCTGCTGATCTTTTTTCTTTGCAGATTTACAGAAATTACGTGAGGTTTGGTGGGCACTCAAGACTATAACAGCAGGTCTCCCATTTATATCATCAGCTCCTTCAATAAAGACCTTTTCCATGGGATTCTGCCCTACTGTTTTCTTACTGTTAATAAAATGAGGGTTGTGTTGCCTCTGTCAAAAGGGGCATAAAACACACAACCAAATCCTTCCATCTTTTATTTCTAAACTTTATATGATGATTTTAATAGGAGTGAACCAAGGGCTTATCTCTATGTCTTTGTGATTAAATGAAGGACAGAGCTCATAAGTTAACTGGCCTGGCAAAGTGTAGTTTGAGATTTACAGTGTTAATAAAAGGATCTGAGAATTGTGTGGTCTTTGGTAAAGGGACTCTCAGTTTCACATACATTTTCCCCCTATTTAATCAGATAATTTTAACTTTGTTAAAATTTTTATTTCAACCATTGCATGCATTTCATGGAGGTTATTCAAATGCTGCACTAAAGTTCTGCACTGTTCATTTATTGTCTTGAAAACCTCACACTGTTGGCCTGAAAGTTATCTCACGTGCACAAGCTCAAGAAATTACAGGGTAGGGGAGAAAGATTAGATGTATAATGCTCTCATACATAATAGTGTCATATATTGTGTTCCCCCTTTAGTGTGTACCCCCTCTCTGCTTGGCCTGACTGCTCTAAATGACCCCTGCCTGTTTTTATCCTAGGTGTCCCATCACCCACCAGTGTCAGCTTTTCATGTCAGCAATAGGAAGGATGGATTCTGCATTTCTGGCAGCATTCTAGCTAGGTCCAAGTTTTATGGTAAGGCATTAAGTCTAGGCCTCTCCCAGGTAACGCTGTGGCATAGGTTTTGGTTTGTTTTTCAATCATCCCCGAGTGTGTTGAGAGTTAAGAACAAAGAAATTGTTGACAAATCTATCACCAGGATAGCCTAATCTTCCTTGTCTTGACTGTCCTGGGTCTTCCCCATTTCCACCACTTCAGCGTGACACCACTCTGATGTTAAAAGAAATGAAAACATCAGATAGATTGAGAGCTTTAAAAATCTGGTTTTCAGAAGGCAAAGGCTCACAATAATGTATGCGATTATCAGTATCCATTTGATATGTGCCCATGGATGAGTCAATTTACACCTCTCTGGTACCCAGCCAACAAACACAAAAGTGTCTGAACAGATTTGAGCTTTTATCTGGCTCCCAGGCTCCTGAGGGTCCAACCCCAGAGCTTCAAAATGTCCTCCAGTCATTTAATATCTATGGAAACAGCACAACTCCAGGCTCTGAAACACTGATGTTATTTGTAATCAGTTTTTTGTTTAGATAAAGCTTTCTTAATTACTACCCTCTGCTGAGTGTGTTTGCTGAAACACTTTTAGATAGTCTTCACTGTCCTTCTGGAAATTTCTTTCCTTGTTTGGGATCATCCACAATCATAAAAGTTGTGAGAACTGGAGGACCTGAGACACTTCTAAGCTCCCACTAATGACCAGTTTTAATCTACTGCTCTTTATGTGCATCATTTGCAGGGTCCTGAATTATGAGCATTTCATATCTCTTCTTCCATTAGTGACCTTCATTTAAATGGAAATGCTTTTTCTAAAGTAGGAGAAGGGACAAGATTTTTTTTAATGTGTATGTTTTTTTAATTCTAGGCAACTCACTTTCTGCACTGTTGGATGGGAAAGCAAAGCTTATGTTTCTAAGCAGAGGGGAGGACTATATAATCACTATGCCATATGCCCACTGTAAAGGTAAGGTGTGACTCTTCAAATAGGAAGCAAACAGAGTAACTAAACGGTGTCTTACTGACTAACTTTGCAGTGGCTCCCCCCTCTCCAGAAGCTGACACCACAGGGTCTGGTACCTCCAGAGAGCCCCCCATGAGCCATAGCACTCAGCAGGAGACCTTCAGTAATCACCACTGAACTCTTGCTGGTTTACCTGTCCACAGCCCAGGAGAGAATTAGGCCCATCATTAGTTTTCTCACTATGCAGAAACAGAGAAATACTGCATATATGCGCTGCAGATAAGATGAAAAGAACAAGACTACATTTCTGACCTTGTTAGGATAAAAAGTTTTTCTTATGTTAACACTGAAACCGCTTGATTTATTTTCTGGCTTTTTGAGGAGAAAGGAAATTCCTCACTTCTCTTGCCATTTCTTTGTTATTTTAATCATTGTATTTCTCAGGGTATGAGCTGCCACAGTGAGGCTGGCGCCTGCTGCTGTGTGGCTTTGCTCTGTGGAGCCACTGTGTGCTGAGGCTGGGCATGGCTGCTGATTCAGTGTTCCTCAGGAAGCTCAGCATCATTTCCACTGCAGAGTTAAAATCAGCAGTTGTATCCGATTTTGAGGGTTGAGTATTTTTTAATTTGGCAGACTGACTTCTAAGTTTATATTTAGAAGGGCCTGGGTACCAGAAAACAGTAATCTCATAATATCCTGCCCCCTGTGAAGTATTCCTGTGTGTAAATCTTCTTCTTACCAATTTTTATTTTTCTGCAAAAGACCTCTTCAGCAAATGGTAAACATATCAAAAGTTCGCTGCATGACCTTCAGTCTCCCAGATTCTGCTGAATCTCATTACAGCTTCTCTCATCTTCAGTCACCCTGAGAGAACTGACTGGGTCTGTTTAAGCACTAATATGAATAAAGTTGCTGGGCACAACTTTCTTTATTTTTCCTGTCCCAGTTTCAGCCTGCCACAGGTGCACCTGTGAGTCAAGCTATTTCCTAGCTGGTGTTATAAATGGGGAATATGGACTCAGGGGGAGATTCTTCATGCTTATAGTAAACAGCCATTTCCTAGAAACCTCTGGTTCTATCTTTTCAAAACTTTAAGCCAAGTGGTAAATTTCACAGTGTGTCAGCAAGAGCCAGGTTGACTTGAGAAAGCAGATTGCTTCCACTGGGGCCTCTCTTAAGCCCCTTTTTTTCCTTTCAGGACTTTTATATGGTACCATGACAATGGAGCTTGGAGGGAAAGTTACCATTGACTGTGAGAAAACTAACCACAGGGCAGAACTGGAATTCAAGCTAAAGGTAAGATACATTGTGGCCCCATTTTGAATGGGTCTCAGGCTTGCCCCTGAGCCCCAGGCAGGGTTTGACCATACACACCAGATCATTTCTGTACCAGCAATACCTGTGAGCACCAGAGCAGGGCCTGCCTGGAGGAACGGTGTCACCCTGCTGTTGGTTTTGCCTAGTGCAGCTCAAATTGACCCCAGGAAGCCTTAGTTTTACATGATTTTTTTCCCTGCAGCTGGCTACTGGCCAGATTTTGTCCTGAAAGTTTGGCAAGGACAGTGTGGCTTCAGTTTAGGGATAATTGGTTTTGCTTGCAAATTACAGTGAGTGTACAAAGAACTTGGAGGCAAGTTAGGATGTGGATCTTAGAGGTAGCTCTCCAGCAGCACTCACATCTGTACTCTTATCTTGCAGACATTATGAGCTCCACCTTGTGTTTCTCAGGGCTCCAGGACCTTGCCCTGATGGCAGGGTGAGAGCCTGTTGTCAGGCAGATAATTCTGAGCGGCTGTCACACTGGCAAGTCTTGCACTGACTTGTTCATGTAGCTAATCCCTCACCTGGAAAGCCTGGTGATACAAATTTATGGTATGCAGAGAAAATGGAGACACCTTTGAGCATTCCTGTTATTACATGGGTTAAAATTTAGGAGGGAAAGTGATAGTCTGTAACTTTTTTTGGGCGGTTAACTTGCTTTTTAAGGAGCATCCATTTCTCTTCTGCTCCAGCAAACAATTTCTTGCCTGAGCATAAAATGAAAGGAGAACTGAGAGACTGCAGGACTTTAAAGTTGCAGCCTTAGCCAACATAAATGTGAGAGATCACTGGAGTTGGGGGAATCTTTTGCAAACTGTGAGTTGTTTGAGGGCAATACTATTTTTCTGTCTTTATTTGCCCTTACAAAAGGAACTCTTGCCTCATGCCTGACATTTGCACATACTTGTTTTTAAAGCCTGTTCTTCGCATAGAGCTGGTGTACTGTGTTGAGGCCAGTGGGATACCCTGACTTGGGTGTCATCTCAAACCTACAAACACTTTAGAGCCTCAAGTGCTTCTTTTCTGGCTTGAAAACAGTATGATTCATCCAAACATGTCTCAGAAAGGTCCCCATGATGTAATTGCATGCTCAAATGCTTTGAGCATTTCCTAGCTGTCTATTTTAGTAAGGAAGTTGCAGATTAACCCCTTAACTTTGTTTTTAATTTGGATGCATACCAGTTCTCTGCTGGATTGCAGAGATTGATGCTTGAGATGCATGTGATTATTTTATCCATGGGTGTTGTGTGAAATTTGGGGTTATATTGTTAACACACACACACAGAGAAAAAGTTTCTCTGCATAGATGTTTTCAGGAAATTCCTGCTAAAATATCTGAAGAGATGTGTTCTGTGAATAGAAGAGCTGCTCACACTCTCACTGCATTTGCTGTGTTCGGCAGCCAGGAGATGGGTAGAATTTTCCATTGATCTGGGATTTTTTCCTTAACTCTGGAAATACTTTTTTCTTTGATTTGTGGGTTGTTTGGGTTTTTTTTGCTGCTGACCGAAGGTTCTTCATACTGGACACTTGACACACATGAAGTCATCAGCAGTGCCACACTGCTGTTGCTGTCCCATAAGCAGGAAGAGTCACCACTAGTGCTGCTCCTTTCCTTTTGACAAGGGTGCAAAGGCTGTGATTCTGGACAGTGGGAAGGAGTTGTCCACGTGCACTTATCCTGATGTCTGGCTGACAATAAATAAGTGTATTTCCGATAAAGATGAGACCTTACACTCCTGAGTGTTAATGCACATCAAGGCTTATCTCCCTCCTTGCAGCTACAGTGTTAGTGATATTACAAACAAAAGGAAGGGGGCACAAGGTGAGACAGCCAGAATCCATGTTAGAATTCATTCTGCCTTTCCCCAGAAATAGTGGAAAGTTGCAATATCCTTCCCTGCTGTTGCATCTCTGTGTTTGGCTGCCTTCCAGTTCTCACTAGACTGACCACATTTGCTGTTTCTCTTCTCCCCTGACAGCCCTTCTTCGGTGGCAGCACAAGCATTAATCAAATCTCGGGGAAGATTAAATGTGGAGAAGAAGTGCTAGCAAGTCTCACTGGACACTGGGTAACATTTGATAATCAAAGTTGATGACAGGATTCCAGGGAGCCCTTGGCAGGCTCCCCGTGCTGGAATGGGCACTGGAAGGGCCCTGTCCTGCCTCTTCCCACCAGCCCCAGGGCATGCAGGCAAGCCCAGCCTGGGCCACACCTCTCAAGGTACCTCTGGAGGTCATTTATGCTTCACTAGTCCCATCCATCTGCAGTGTGAGTAATGCTGCACTCCCAGAGCCTGGGCCCAAGCTGGGAACAGTAGGGAGGTTCTCCATCAAAGCCAATGGGTCTGTATTTAGGGTCTGAGGCTTAGGACAAGCACTGATGGCAGAAGTATGATACAGTGTGTGTTAGGTGTGATTGCGAAGATCTTGAGGCTGCCTTTTGTCTGGTGCGTTCACTATTTCCCCAGTTAGATGGAGATCAGGGAAGAACTTAGAGGGTTTTGAATTCATTATTTTCACATCAAACCTTTATGATTGAAGGCAGTTACTACCCTGTCCATCAGCTGAAGGACAGAGACATCGATTTGGTGAGGATGTTATCCCTACAGCCAGCTTGGAACAGTCAGCAGAGCACCTGGCACCTTTATGCACCAAGTATACACAAGTGATTCACTCAGAGCCACCCTCAAGCCAAAATCCAACAAGAATAAAGTTGCATAGGGAATGATGTAATCTAATTTTGATTGTAACTCCTGGTACCTGAAGCAAAAGCAGTGAACCTTGGCTTTGGGCTGGACATTTGGGTATTTCTCTGAGCAACATTTGGGCATCTACATCAACATTACATCTGGCCTATGCTCCCTTGCCAGTCTATAGAAATTGCCATTTCTGAGACAAGATTTGTCTCATCTGAAGGAGGTATTTAAGGTAGGCCAGGTGAAATGTACCTGGATAAAGCCCTTGCTATAGTGAAGCCCTAACCACAGAGTATCCTTTGGTACTGGGCTTATTCTGTCAGGCGATCAGTCTTTTTACATAAAAAGCTCATGACCATTTTGAAATTGGGAGATTTGCCTGCCGAGGTTTTGGCACGTCTTCAGTGAAGACTAGAAGCTGGGTAATTGTAAAAAAAATCCTTTATTGCATCGTTAGATCAGTCCCATGAAGGCAAAGTTGTCAGAGTCCGTAGCAGAACGCAGAAGCCTTCTAACATAAAGTCTCTAAGTCCCAAGTCTTATCAGTAACAGTACATGCAGTAGCAACAGTAGTGGCATCAGTGTTTTCGTGAGTCCTGTGTGTATGTGTTCTCAGAGTACTGCATTTTATTCTTATGTTAGCCAACTAGGTACATACACATTTTTTCTAAATCCTTGCTGGACAAATCCTAAATTAAGATTGATGTGCGGTTAATTTTCGTAAATTCTTCCACAAATTCTACTATGTAGCTCTGTCTGTTCCATCTAGGAATTTCTAGCAAGGTTACATTATCTTTATTATGACTAGAATTTAACTAACTTTGCAAAAGGCAATATCACTGAGCTATAAACTAGGTACTAGGTCTCCTTCTTACTAACACAGAGTCTCATTTCTAAGGCACTCAAAAATCCTCTATTTATTTAAAACCAAACTTGCATTTCTACTTCATGTCTGTGTAAATTTATGTATTGTAGTTTTTCTGAAGGTTTTAACTCAGTCCTCACATCACTGGACACTCCTGGGCCTGTGTGAATAGGGCCTAGGGGGATTTGTACCCCAACACTTGCCCTTCCTAGGCATGCACAAGGGATTTGCTCCTTTCTCAGCTCCCTGTCCTGCAGGGTGAGCCCTGTCAGTGGTGAGTTGGTGCTGGGCTGTGGAGTACCTTGTGTGCAGTGGGTCCTGCCAACACCACCTGTGATAGCCCATCATCCAGGGGCTCTCCTGAGCCACAGGGTTGAGTGCTGCTCAGCTCCCAGCCTTCTGCTTATACACTCCTCCTTTGATCTTCGTCCTGGTTGGTTGTGGTGCACAAAACTGCAGTGATATACAAAAGAAGTTAAATGGCTTTCAAACAGAGGCTCTGTAAGTTGCTGCTTGCAGCTCTGTGCTGGCCGTGCAGTGGGATAAGGATGGTGTTGGATCTCCTCCCTCTCCACTGGGAGTACTGGGAGTACTGGCCTGGCCCTCTGGCTTTTCTCTGACACCATCCAGTTTCCTGACAGAAATCCTTGCATCTGAATGGTAAATTCTCTGCCTGAGGACCTGAAAACCCACCTGAATAAAGAAGGGAAGCAAATCCTAATGCTTCTCAGTCCCAGGGTCACAGCAGCAGCCGAGTGCTTGTATATGTGCTTGTTAGAGATGCATGTAGAGATGCAAGTGGTGCTTGATAATGCCTGCCTGCCTCATCCTATCCACACTGAGGGTCTCTTGGGAGACTTGGGATCAGTCCTGGAACTAGCATATTGGAACATGGGAGAGGAAGTCCTGAGGGAGACTTTGGAAAAAGGAGCTGGGAATCTTGTTCATATGTGCTGGGTGGTAGGCGGGAGGAACAGTGGTGAAAGAAGAATATCTGAGGGCTTCTGTGGGCACTCAGGTCTGGGGACAAGACTTAATAGAAGGAACCAGTCCCTTTCTACTCTGATTAATGATAAATGCGGCCACTGTTTCTGGGAATGCCTTGCCTCATTCATTTGAGAAATTTTCAGGAAGTGTTCAGTGAGATTTTATCAGATAGAGGAGGAAAGAAGCCTCCTAACCAATAGATATCCCTTATCATCATCCAGGAACAACTTTAATTTGTCAGGATTAATTTCTGCCTTGGTTTTTTGACTGTCATTAATTCATTTAGTTTTCCTTCTCAGGATGGAGAAGTACATATGAATGAGCTGAAAAATGGGAACACAGAGATGTTCTGGAACCCAACCAGCGAAGTGCGAAGGCAGAGACTGAAGCGCCACATTGTGCTGTTTGAGGAGCAGATGGACTTTGAGTCAGAGAGGTAGGGAGCTTGGGGAGCATCTCACTGCTGCTTCTCTCCTGGGAGCAGGGTTCTGATCAGCAGGGCTCCTGCAGTTCCTCAGCACAGTCCTGGAAAGGCAGTGACCTGCTTTGTTGGCGCATATTACCCAGCCATTTACCTGTTTCTTTCCAGACTATTAACTCTGGAGTATTTCCATGAAGTACAGCTCTGAAATAGACCTGGGCTGAGAAATAGTAAAGGCTACATTTTATCTGCTTAAAATAACAATCCTGCCTGGACTCCAGAGATCCCTGTAATTGCTGGAGCATTTTATGAAAGGGCTAGATGTCATCCTGAGGTTGGATATCTTGTTAAGAAGGTTTATTTCAACCACAAGCTCTTAAAGTAGATGTAGGAATTGTGGAAAGTCCTGGCACCCACAGAGCAGTACTTTGAACCACATAACAGGATTTTATGAATGAATGTAATTAAACAGATGTTTAACCTTGCCTCATAATCTCAGCTGAGATCTCCAATGCAGTCTGCACCAGGCTTTATAGGGTGATCTAGGTTGCCTAAAAATGTAGTTCTGGCAGGTAACTTAGTGTGGTGGTTTGGCCCTGGCTGGATGCCAGGTACCCACAAAAGTCAGTCACTCACTCTCCTCTGCAGGTGGGCAGAAGAGAGGAAATTTAATGAAGGGCTTGTGAGTTAAGGAATGTGAGAAAACACTCGTCGCTTACCATCAAGGGCAAAACAGGCTCAACAATAAAATAAATTTATTGCTAAAAGATTCAGACCAGGATAATGAGAAGTAAAGTAATCCCCTGGGTGGTTTTACTCCTTCCCCCCACCCTTCCCTCCTTCACAGCTCTACCTCCTCCCACAGTAGCACAAGGAGACAGGAGGGTGGGGATTTCAGTCAGTTCATCACCCATGGCTTTTCCTGCTGCTCACAAAGAGGAGTTCTTCATTGCTGCACTGGGAAGTCCCTCCCACAGGAGACAGTTCTCCATTAACTTCTCCAGCATGGCTCCATCTCACAAGCAGCAGCTCCCTGCAAACTGCTGCAATGTGAGTCCACCCCACAGGCAGCAGTCCTCCCCAAACTGCTGCAGTGTGGGTCACTCTTCCATGGGATCCTTCCTGGACAGGCTCTGTAGGACATGTGGATCTCCATGGGCTGCAGGCTGACAGCCACTTCACCACGGTCCTCACCACAGGCTGCAGAGGAATCTGGGCTCTGGCACCCCTCCTTCTGCATTGGCCTTGGTGTCTGCAAGGCTGCTCCTCTCACATGTTCTCATCCCACTCTTCTCTAGTCACAATTAAAACTGCACCACAACCTTTCTTTTGATTTCTTCCTCAGCATGTTATCACAGAGGCGTTACCACCATCCCAACACTGGCCAGCAGCATGTCCGTATTTGGAGCCATCTGTCAGCTGTTGTGGAAGCTTCTGGAGCTTTTCCCAGAAGCCACCTCTGTAGCACCCTCCTGCCAAGATCCAGGCCCTGCAAACCCAATACACTTGGGAAATGGACGGAAGGAATGAATAATGCACAATTTACAGTTGTTGAGCAAGAGCATTATGTGTTGAGCTAAGTTATGTGGAGCTGGCTGGCTTTAAACAAATTAATTGTGCTTCCTCTCCACTATGGTCAGCCAGCACCAGCCAACATCCCAAGCCAGCACATTGCTGCCTGGCTCTGCATTACATTGTCCACTTCTCTGTGGACATCTGATTTTGGTGTTGCATCACATCACCCTAAATACATTCCCCTTTCTATAGGTAAAGAAAGGGATTGCATGAAAATAAAAACACATGAAGATTTAGTTTGGACAGCAGTGGGCATTATGGGCAATAAAATCTGTATTTGTAACTTACAGAGCAGATTTGTTAAGTCTGCAGAGAAGGGCAGACTGCAGTACATTTACCTCTTAATCTTCAGAAGAAGATCCTTTTAGAGGAGAATCTTGGTTTTGTGGGCAAAGAATCTGCAGTTCTCTGCTTACCAGAGTTTATGGCCAGAGCTGATTCTCTTTGCTGCATCACAGATTAATAATGATACATGCATCCAAGGGAAGGAGGCAAAAGGGAAAGTTACAGAGATCCCTAACAGACATTCCACCAAACTCATTATGCTGACAGTTGCATGAATAAATTGCCATCTAATCCAGGTTATATTCTGCCTAAATTGCTTAGTCTTCCCTGCAGTGCTGAAAATTGTCTATTTTCACAGTTGTTGGAGAATCTCTGAAGCTCATATTGTCGTGCAGCTCACTGTGGAGGGTCTCATTGTCTCACACATGCGCTCTTGATGGAGTAATTTACCCTTGTCAAGCAATTCTGTGCTGTCCCTCTAAGGCTCACGGAATTAGGGCGCTCACTCTTTACACCACTGCATTCCTGTACAGACAGGCTTTACACCACCACAATATTTTCTCTGGCTGTTATTTCACTCCCCCCACCCCCATCCCCATCACTGAGTTTGCTTCCTTTGTTTCTGGGAGAAAAGATTCATACACAGAAACAGGGGAGTGATTTGTTAAAAATCAAAAGGAAGGCATTGCTCTACATTCAGTTAATTACCTAAGAGGCTGCATTTTTGGAAGTTCTGTGTTAATGTATGGTGATAGAAATATAATAAAAGCTTGAGGATCACTTTTAAATTAAGAGTTTCACAGCAAGCTCCAAATTAAATGCAGTAATGAATTCATCTTCTAAATGGCAGACAGGTGTTTTGTGGAGCTGGGAATACTGCAACAGCCTGGATGTCCTGTGCACAGTCTAAGCACTAAAGCATACAGTAATGTTTTGGGAGGGCTAGCTGCTAGTCTCAGAACTATTTCCAATCTGAAATGAAGATTAAAGTGCTCTGATTAGAGGAACTGTGGAGAGGCTGATCACAGCTTGGCTACAGTAAAAAAAAAGTATGGATTTTTCTCTGGTAGAAGGCAGATCCTCTCCCCAGGGCAGATGCTCAATGAGAACAGCTCATATGACAGATTACATATCCTTTGGCAGCTACAGACAAGTGTGAGTTAAAACCTGTGTTTGTGCTTGCAGCTTGTGAGCACAAGGATATGCTTGTGGCTTATGGATTGAATTAGCTTCCTACAAATCTGGTTATAAATCCTGTACAGGAGATGCATGTGCAGCTACAAGATATGCACATAAATTCATTTTATAGTGCTTCTAAACTTTAAATATAAAGCTTTTGTTTTGGGGATAGACACTGACACAAAAGGTTCTACATAGAAATGCTTGAAAAGATGAGGCACAGAACAGATTTCCATCAGTCACCTCTAAAGAGGCCATGGATCCCAGTGAGTTGAACACAACTTCCTTATGACTCACACAGACAGCACTGAAGAATTTAATAATGGCTGTAGGCGTTGTTATCTAAGAAAAAGTTAGTTCAGCACATCACTCATACAGCATTCAGTGTTGCCAATTCTCAGTTCCTTTAACTCACAAGCTAAAACAGAGACTGAGCAATCCTGGTACAGTTCCACTGGAGTATCCATAGACCCGACAAGTTTCTGCTCTAAAGTTCCAGCTGGCAAAGTACATTGTTGGTTCTAAGGTGGTTTAACTTCCTTCCTGGATTATTCCTAGGCTTTGGCAGCATGTTACCAGTGCAATAAACAAAGGTGATCAACACAAGGCAACGCAGGAGAAGTTTGTGCTGGAAGAGGAGCAGAGGAATGCCGCCCGCGAGCGGAGGGAAAGCGGCACGGAATGGAAACCGCTGCTGTTCCGGCACGATGCCGCGACCAACGAGTGGCGCTACAAATATGAGGAGTGAGTGCTGGCCTTGGGCTTCCCAACACACCTTGCTCCCTGAGTTCCCAGGGATGCAAGCAGGGCTACAGTCCTGCAATTGGAGCCCTGCCATACCCCAAAACGATGTCCAGAACTTGCCCTTTCTGAGCTCCATGTCATCACTAGAAAACATATTCACGATACTAATTGGGAATAGCTGGAAATGAAGGCTTGGCAGTGGAAAATCCACTATGCCATTGATGTAAATTCCTATTGCTGCAATCAAGTGTGGAGTAATTTAGCACATTTTCTGCACTGTTCAGAGCAGAGTTAACAGCTGTGCTCTCCTCCCCTGGGCAAGAAGGATGAAGCCTCTAAATACTGAACCCCCACACCTATTGCAAGGGACTGTGAATGTGCAGGGAACTATCTGTTAGTCCTGTCATTGCATCTGGAAAGTCTGGCTGCTGTTGGGGATGATTGCCTGCCCTGATGCATGTGGAATTATTGTATTGGGCTTAACACACCTAATGTGGGATTCTTGCTTTTCTGATTTTTTTTATTATTTGGTCTCAAAAGTCTAAGACCTTGGGATCCTTTGAACGACATTGCCCAATTTGAGAAGGATGGAATACTTCAGACAATGGAAAGACACTTATCCACAAGGATGTCAAACCACAAAACAACATGCATAAACAATCAAATTACACGGCACAAGGTAAAAACCCTGTTTTGGGGAATATAATATTCCTTATGTTTGTTTAGATAACACAGCCCTTTTCCTACAGCATTTCCATGTAAGCACAGCATAGGCTGAAAGTTTTGTTTTGGGTAAATATAGCTTGTGACCGTAGACCTGCAGTATTATACCATCATTAGCTCCGAAGAATTGTAATTACTGATTGACGCACTGTATCAATTTCGGCATTTTTCTTCCACCCAATGTTAGTGACAGTGAATTCTGCACATGATTGAGCTGAACTTCACTGTTCAGTGTTTCCAAAGCAGAAAAGTTCCCGTAGGTTTTGGAGTTCACAACTGAGATCCCCTGACTTCAGTTTCAGTCTTTGCCATCAGCCTTTATCACTCTCTCTCAGACAAGACAAGTCTTTCAATCTTTTCCCTTAAACAGAGATAATACTCCCCTGTTTCAGTGCTTTCATGTTTGAAGTGACACATATCATTCATAACACACTTTGCAAATGTAGAGCTGCTAAACTAGCTACGTATAACCCATTTCACACTTGTGTCTTATTATGTACACAGACTTTGCTTTTATAATACCCCACATCTGAATGTCTCTGATTCAGTGGGGAAGCTGAGGTTTGTAACTGATTTTCAGACCCTGTGGTGAGAAGTTTGAATCAATGTGTTTGGCTTACTCATCTGAGAGAGAGGGAGAAACTTTCCAAAGTGCATCAAGAAACTAGGCATAAAAATTATGTGATGTTTAGATCTTTCATGCACCTTCTGAAAAATCTTTGCTGAGGAATTTGATTCTGATTTTTTCTTCTTTTTCGGCTTTCTCTTATGTACCTGGTTGAGTTGGGTACACAACTCAGCAAAGGAACTATAAGGTTCATCCATAGATCTATCAGTTAAAGCTACAAGAATAATAATTTGGATAGGTGTTTTAAGAATGTTGTCATTTGGGGAAATGTTTCTGTATGAGGCACATATATAATATCCTTAAGTAGCTGTCAGAGTCCAACTACTAGGAGGTGCTGAGAAAAGCAGTCAAACTTTACAGTCTCACACATATTTCCCAGCACCCCAAATTGTTTTGTTTAAAGCAAACACACATGTCTTCAGTGTGATAGAGACTGAGACACTTCTATCCCTGTTTCATCCAGAGGTCTGCCAAAGACTGCAGGCGCCGCAAAACCAGTGATCAGCCATCCAACCACAGCCAGAACACAGAGAGCAGCTGTTCAACACCAGAGTCAGTGCAGGAGCTCTCAGATGATGATGGCAAGTATTTGGGTGTCACTGGGTCAGGCTTTAATGTTCTTCCCTCGGTACTTTAATTCTTGAGCCAGCCCTGGGGCATTTCCTGGCCCAGTTAATACCATAGGCCAACAGCCCACAGGCAGCACAGAGAATGTTCTGCTCTTCTGTTCTCTGTATAGGCTGTTTCTCTTTCTGCCTTATGACAAGGACTTCCCAACTCCTGGCAAAATTGGAAAAATACACTGACATTCCAAGCAACACATAGGAAACAGGCTGTGTTTCTCTTTTCTCTGCCTTTTTTAGTGGTGACCTTGAATGCTTGAGAGAGGGGGCAGGTGTGAGCACTCCTTTCTGCTCCTCTCAGCTGCGGGGCACTGTTTCCTTAGAGCTGACTGGGAAGCACCTGAACCAGAGTCACAGAACCTGTTACAGTGGCCTGGATCTTCTGGGTGGAAGATTCTGTTCCCTGTCTCCTCCTCCCCATGTTTCCTCCTGAAAGTGTCCCCCCTAGCAGTGACAATTAGATCACAGCCACCCACTTGCTGTACTGTGTTTCATCACTACCACCAGAATGGTCATGCAAAACATAATTGTCATTCAATACTTTGCCACAGGGTTTGAAAGTCTGTGTGCTCAGTGTGGGAAAGAAATGAACCACCTGAAGGAAATTCACTCAGCTGTCTTATCCCTACAGAAAGCCCAACAGGACATACACAGGTAACCATTTTCTGTCACGAATCAATGATTTTAATGGGCTAAAGATAACTTGTGGCATTTAACTCCTTACTGTGGCCTTTGGAGTGCCTCTGTGAGCTGCAGGGGTGCAGTTCAAGTTGTTTCAATTAACACACCAGAAAGACAAACCCACGCTCTGCTAGAAACAGTGAGGAGGAAATCTCTTCCTCTTAACACTCTCTTTTTGGGCAAAAAGCATCACCTCAGCATGTTACATAACTCGAGGTACTCCTGACTGAGAGGGGCTGGGTCAGGCCCTGGCTAAAAATAAGTCTCTGCCAGGCAAGGACGTGTGAGGTCTCCCTTCTGCTTGAGGATATGAGGAATTCCCTCAGTTTGCTGTAGAGATGCAGGGGTGTGGTCTGAAAACCCGGGCTCCATGGTAAAAAGCACTAAACTCCATTTTTTTGTACAAATTGCTGGTTGCTATCTGAGGGAAGCAGTAACCACACCTGCTGCTGACAGAGGGCTTTGTCCTGCAGACTTCTGTGGGAAGGTCTTAACTGGTTAACTTCTCCTCCAGGGAGCCCTGCTCATTCCCCTCTGTGTGAGGAATATTATCCAGCCCTCCCAAGGCTTCAGTGAGGTGGGATCACACATGAGGCCTGCCATTTCTGGATGCCAGAGTCGTTGGTGATACGGTTTATCTTCACTGCAGTTCCTGGGGGTGTCTAGGGCAGGCCTTGCATTTGGGAAAGTTAGGGCATAGATTAAACACACAGGATTATGAGTGGATGCTGGATGAAGAGATTTCTTGGGGTTTGTGCCCTTCTCATGCCAACCAGCTGCAGCCAAAGGCACTAATCTTCCTGTTAAAAAGAAGGAGGTACAGTTTTTGGGGGCACACTGCTCTACCGCTGGAGGTGTCACCAAAGTACAGGGATCCCTCCTGGTGTGGAAGTTCTGGGTATGCACACGTGTGAAGGCACACCTCTCTCCAACACACAGATAATCATATTGATTTCTTTTGCAGAAACCTCAGTGCTCTGAACAAAAAGTCCTTCCACAGGAAGGCCTCTTCTGAAAGCTTCCTCCTGGACTCTCGCTGTTGGTTTCTCCTCTGCATCTTTCTTACGTGTCAACTCTTCATTAATTATGTCTTCAAATAAAATCACTACGTTTGGCAGCAATAATGTTCTCCGGCTGCAAGAGGGGGCCACTCGCGCAAGGAGCCCAGTGAGGCACCAAAGCACTTTAGAACCAACACGGCAGAGGTGGAAGGAAGAGAAAAAACGAGGTTAAAAAGGGACCTAGGAACCTGCAAAACTTTGTTCCTGCAGATTATGTCATTTTTGCCTTTTACATGTACATCTTCAAGGACCTCTTAACCTGTATGGGCCTTAATGCTGAAGCCAAATGTAGCTTTAATTGTGCAATTTGTTTTCTATGTTTTGTCATTTTCTGATGCAATTAATGATTACCCAGCAGTATTGGTAACCCCAAAATGGTAATCACCTCAACATTTTGGAAAAGTGATGGTGGCCTGGGTCATAGCTCCAGGAGCAAGGGAGAGCAGTTGGGGAGCTGTAAAGAACCGATGTCCGTGGTGCCTGTCCAGCTGCCTTTAATTAATTACAGGAGAGAGAACACTTGGTCCAAAAAATCCAGCCCCAGGATATTGAGTCGAGATCTGTTTAGTCAGCCCATGCAGAATGGGACCTCAGGATGTGTTTTATTTTCCATTCCATGGAAACTGTAAATATACACAATTTCCTAGAGCCATTCTTCTTTAGGAAATGGGAAGTATTCAGTGCAAGCTCCTCATCTGCTTACGGAGCTGACTGGTGTCCTGGGTCTGGCCCCTCGAGTGTGATGTCAGACACGCACGCCTGTTTGTAAAACCTGGTCACTTACTATTATTGTTATTATTTGCTATATGGCTGTTTTATAATATCTCACACTAGCATTGTAGAGAGAAATCCACTGCCCCAGCATAGGTGAGAAGGATGGGAGCGATGTAGGTGTACGTGTGTTTGGTCTTAGGCACATTTATTGTCAAAGGTCAGGAAAGAGGGAGGGTTTTGCCACTGCATTGTTCAACCATGTTAATAGTCTTCCTATTTTACACCATTTTTTAAAGATTTGCAATATTTTCTGTAGACTGCAGACAATACTAAGCCTTTCTTTTCTGGCCTGAAGTAGTTCCAAGTGGTAAGTACTGCTATATATACAGCCTTAAAATACTTAGTGGTGGTGCCAGTCTGGGCTATCTTTCAATGTAAATGTTTCCAAATTTTTAAGTACATTCCTCATCATATTCCCCAGTTAGGGGAAACCTGTTTGTGCTTGATATGTTGAAATAAAACTACACACAACTTTCAGTGGCAGTCTATCTGACAAATTATTTTGGGGGTTGTGTTTGATAGTATTTTACAAGTAAATCACTTTTTAGAGGAAAATCTACAGGAAATTGCCTCCAAGAATGTCAGACATGGGCCATAAGTTAGAACAGGAATAACAGTTTGATACTCCTCTGGCTGAAATTGTCTGAAATTGTCTTCTAATTGTACAACTTCCACAGAAAGAAAAGTGATTCTCTTGTTTTTCATTGTTGTACATGCAAATGTACAAACTTCTCTTGGACTTAGGAAACCTTTATATCAAGGACTTGAGGATAGTGAATAGATTGTGCCACAGAGAGAACTGCAGGTCTCTGATATGAACAGGTGGGGTAAGAACCAGCATCTGGAAGGTAACATTCGGGAAACTCATCACCTGAAATAGTAAAGGGTGAGAGTGGCTTTGTTATTACCAAAAGTCTCCAGAAAACCAAAGTATTCTTCATCTTGAGGAAACATCCTTGAAGAATATCAACATTATTGATCCAGATTGGGTGCCTTTTTGAAGGACATCATCCCAGTCACTCATTCTGAGGAAGTCTGCCTTGTGCCACATGTGGTGTGAAACTCAGTGCGAGGGGGTTGCCTCTGCCTGCCGGGCTGTGCCAAGTCCGGTATGCAGCTTCAAAATGTTTGCTCCTGTTTGGATACATCCAAGTATTTGGATGTAAAGCTGTGCAAATACACCCACTAATCTCCTTTGAATGCTTCAGCAAGTCAGCACAGCTCTGTGTTGTCTGCACATCCTTCTTCATCACACTCATCCTGCTTTGGGACCGTGTGTTTGAGTTATGGATAGGAGCCTCTCCACTTCAGTTCATATCCCTTGGGTACAACTGTATCCTGGCTTTGGGAAATGGTTACCAAATAACAGAAAAAAAAACCCCAAACAACCCAAGCCCCCCTGAACCAAAGAGAAGCAGTGCGGAGCAGGAAGCCTTCAGAAGGTGTCAATGTGAGTGCTGGAAATGGTTTGGATTATTTCCATTTTACCAAACTGTGCACCCACAGGGATTTCACTAGGACTTGTAACTGCAGTTGAATAAAAAAAAAAACAGCACAAGAACAGCAGCTCAGTGAAACAAACTCTCAACCTACACAAACTAATTAAGCATCAGCAGAGAAAGAGTTTCCAACATTTAGAGCTGCTGCCACAGAGGATTAAAAAATAATCCATAAAGGAACAGCCTATGAACCATTGTGCCATTAATTTTAATCCACTTTCAACATCTAGAGTTACATGCACTTGGGAAATGAAAAGTATTCTCGAGGAAAATCATGGCCAGAAACTTTATTTCTCCGGGAGGAATAACAGCTGAGGAGAAACGTAAGAACCCTTTGAGGGCTTTAGAAAACCCAGTTATACGCACTTCCTTTGGGCAATGTTGGGAAAATTCTCCTGACAGCCTTTCCCTCTGCATTTTGTGATCAGAGCGCGCAGTCCTCCAGCAGGTGAGGGTAGGTGGAGGAACAAATCAGGCGATTTCTGCACGCCGCTGCCCGCCCCGCCTCCTCCCTTCCGCCCGCCCCGGGAATAAAAGCGGGGGCTCCCCGGCGAAGGTTCAGAGCGATGGGAGCTGCAATGGGAGCCGGGAGAGTGTTGGGGCTGCTGCTGGTAAGTGCTGGGTGGGACTCTCTGGCCGGGCCGCTGTCTGCGGGTACGGGCTCGCCCGCCGCCAGCACCCAAATTCCGCCTTTTGAGAGGGGAAAAAGTTTTCCTCCAGCTCTAGCGTGAAGGAGCCTTGGGGGTTTTTCTATCCTTTTCTTCGTCAAGAGACTTTAGTGACTTTAAGGAAGTTTTTGTGCGTGTTTGATGTCTCGGGACACCCGCGGCAGCGCTGCTGCCGTGAGCCCGGCGCCTTCAGGGAACAGCTACATGTAGCACGTCACCGCATCCCTTCCCAGCACACTCGCCGCCGCCTTTCCTCCTCGGGGAAAAAAAAAAGAAAAAAGTTACAAGTCAGGAGTGAGCTTTTTAACAGTCCCGGTGTTATTTAACTGTGAAATTGGAAGCTTTCTCACCTCCCGAGAGTTACGAGAAAGACTTTCATTCTGCCGGGGAGAGAGTTTAATGAGCGGGACCCTCTTAGTTTTAGCTGAGAAGTTGCCCGCTGGTGGCAATTAGTGGCCGGGAGCTCGGCGGCCAGCCGGCCGCCCCTTCTCCTCTTCCTGCTTTTGTTCTAAATGTGTTTCTTGTGTGCATCTTGCGGGGTATGAGACTCGGGTGTCCCGGACCGAGCCTGTGCTCTCCTCCCTGGAAGCACCTGACCCAGCGGCGCCGGGAGGCTCCGCGGAGCCCTGCCGAGGAGTGAGAGAAACCTGCACGGGTCTTCCTCTTTAAAAAATATCATTCCCAATGCTCTCATAGCATGGTTAGTGACTCATCTTGTCTTCTGCTTAAGATTAGAGCCAGTGAATGATGTTGGAAGAGTATATGGGGCATTTCCTCAGTTTTGCAGGAGCAAGACTAGCACTGATTCCGATGAATTAAAAAGATGGTGGAAGGGAGAAACGAATCCCTTGCACACCGCAGAAACTTTTGGCGTCTGCAGTTCAACTGCGGCGAGCTAGTGGGGAGAAAGAAGTTTATATGGAGACAGGAACGTATAGCAATAGTTGCCTAAAATGCATCAGCTGCTGTATGGTGCTGCCTTAACCCCAGCTTTGTGATGGCAATTACTGCTTGTGAGCAGCACTTAGCAGCAATTAGTTTGGGTTTCTTCTGTGGCTTCCCATAAACTTCTGAATGTGTTTCCAAGTCTTTACAAGTTAATCTCCCCAAGATAGGTATCGTCTCCCGGGAGGGTGAATCACTCAAGAGCCCTGTTTGCCTCCACTGTAGGTTGTGCTCCTGACCACGCGTGGAGCCCAAGCAAAGTGCGGGGAGAGAGAATACTCCCATGAAGGTCTCTGCTGTGTTTTTTGTGAAGCAGGTAAGATTTTGAGCAGCTACAGCTGATAGCTATTGTTTCTTACATTGCATCCTGTGAGAGTGTAAGCCTGGTTGGAGCTGTGGTGATTTCTTGGTGCTGTAAAGGCTGGGCTCCGTTTTGAAGTGAGAGCCCCTTAATGCTACAGGTGATAACTGGGAGAGGTGCTTTGACATCAAGCCAGGAAGCCTCTGCTTGTGGTTGAAGATAAAGTTCTTGAAGTTAAGTGATTTAGGCAACACGAAAAATGAACCTAGGGGAATTCTAATGTTACTGTATCTGTAGGCAAAACGTCAGTATGGTTTTGCTCTCCCCTCCGTGCTCAATGTGTGCAGAGTAAATAAGCTTTGCACCAAGAAACCTCTCGTTAGAAGCTTACTGGTGCATTTAGGTGGGATTCAGACAAAGGAGGAAAAAGTTTATTGAAAGCAATTCTCCCTAGGCTTGCCCCACTTCTCCAGCAATGGTATCATCCACATGGCTCCCTGCCTGAGCTGCTGCAGTGACTCATCCTTGTCCCTTGCTGGACGCCTGGTTTTGCACCTCTCCCTGTCTGAGCAGCAAATTGCAGTTGTGCCTCCTGACTCTCCTGTGCCACTCAGTTCATGTGGCTCGTGATTGATTTGCAAGGAAGGGGTTGAACTCTCCGCAGAAATTTGTGTTCTAATATCCTGGTTTAGCCCTTTGTCTGTCAAAAGATTCCCTGGGATTGCTGCTGCCAGTTCTCTTCTTCCACAGGTACTTTTGTTGCTGATCACTGCAATGCTTCGCATTTGAGAGGAAAATGTAACCCTTGCAAGGAAGGAAAAGGCTTTACTGCTCACGCGAATGGCTTGGAGGGATGCCTGCCTTGCAGACAGTGCAAAGAGGGTACCAAACCTGATGAAACCTTAACCATTTTCCCTTTTTTAATGTGGAAAACCTGGTCTTCATTGAGCATATTGAAATTAAAAGTAAATTGCCTTTATACAATTATGCCTGAGTGTAATCTTTGCATTTGCTAACTTATATTTTTTTTTTTTTTAGATCAGTTAACTCTGAGACCCTGTACTCTGACACAGGATGCTGAATGCCAGTGCAAACAAGGATATTCCTGTGCTGATGAGGGCTGTGAAATGTGTCAGAGAAACAGGCAAATGTAAGTTTGAGAATGCCACCGTTTTCCTTCTAGGGCATGTTAGAGCTGTGGCCCAATTTGTGCCAATAGTTAACAGGTGTTGTCAGGCTGTGAATAATTGCCCTGATGCCAAATGGCATTATTCATGCATTTAAATTTTAGGTGTCAAAACCTGTGAGGTTGAGACCTAGAAAGACACAGACTTAAGTATCACTGTGCTTGTTGCTTATGGCTGTAAACTTGCATTTTTCATGTCTTCAGGTTGTATTTCCCCAGAAACACACTTGAATGAACCTTAGCATCCAGCATAAAATTTTAGGATGTAGAACTACCTGTTGAAGGAAACTAACTGTGCATGAATAATGCCTATTCTTTGTATTTTTTTCTTTTCCCCCTCCACTAAGAATTCAGCATACATGAATTTTGTCTGTTTTGCTTTTATTTTATCTTGTCTTATCTTGGATTGTTTAAAAGCACACTTCTATCAAAGTTTTTGCATGTTCCATTCATGGTCCTAAGCTCTGTCTGAGAAAGAATCAGGTCTGGACAGAGCTAGGAATTGCTCTGGAAATGCTGGTGCAATCTTGTGTTACCATCAATTTCAGGCATCCGGAGGGGAAAGAAATTGCATCGAATTCCACTGATGCTACAGACGCAGGCTTAACCAATCAAGGTCTGGTGCACAAATCTCACTCAGCTTGGTTTGTTGGGTCCCTTGGCTTCAGGCTAATAACACCAGAGCAGTCTATGAAACTACTGTGACATATTTAACAGCAGCTGCGTTTTAGTCTGAGAGTTACTTGCTAAAGTCAACCGGGTCAAAGGGGTTGAAGGGACAAACCACCTTGAGTTTCACTTGGTGAAAAACTCCATGTGTTGCCAGGGTTCTTAAAGTTGCAAGAGTGTCACAGTTGAAAGTTATGGATAGTGCAAAAATGTTTCCTGTGCCTGGAGTAGCTTCCTCTTCTGCCAGGAGCACATGCTGTCCATGCTATAGCACCCGAAGCTTGCTACCATCTTTGGCATGCTTGTTTCCCCTTAAGTGCCTCTCCAGAAAACCGTATAGAATCCCCTGCTGCCTTTGGGATCATCATGTGCAGTGCAAACTAGTACTCACATGTTCAGGGCAGCTCAGAGTCCCAGTGCCTTTTCCAGAACAAACTATCTGGGTTTTATTAGTTCTAGGCTTAGATTTTACTCTATGACAGCAAGGAATATCTTTTTTTGGGGAACTGTTTCAGTACTAATTTTTTTTTTTCTTACTTTGCAGGGAAGGAAGCTCTTGTTTGGGTTATTCCACTGATGATGATGGTGGTGTTGTTTGGTTTGGGTTTGCTAATTGTTGTTATTGTTAAAAAGATGAAGTGTGATAAAGGTAAGTGCTTGATTATTATCCATGAAATTTGCTTTCCACGGTTGGGCAAAGCATGCACTAGGGCTATCCCTGGTTCTTGTGTTGCTTTACAGGGGATCTAGTTTAAGCTCTAGGTCATTTAGCAAGTGATTGAAATCAGCAACTCCTGCAAAATGAAGAGTAGTTTTGTTTGGTAAATAAAATGCATAGTCCTTAACTATGAGCTTTCTTATCTTGCTGACAGATGCCTCTGCTTCAAATCAAGATTATCATAAGGTCCTTAAAAAGGACTTTCTCCAATCTAATTGACTTGTTTTGGCAAAGAGGAAAAACCTGTGTGTGGGTTCAGGGCATGCTTTTTGCATGGGACAAAAAGTAGCAGCTAATTAGATCACTAATTGCTTTCACCGTGTTTGGCTGTGGAGATTTTTTTTTTCCTCCTACAAATTGGTACCTTTTAGTCATTTGAACAACTTAATGTGACTGTTAGGTTGATAAGTCCTGTGTGAATTTATTTTTTAGCAGACACTGAGCTGTTCCTTGGAAACTTCTATTTCCACCATTGTGTATTAAGTATTTTTGCTACTAATGTGTTTAAAATAATACTGAAAATTATTCTGAATTTTAAATGCTAAGTTTGTTGAAATAATGTCGTATTGCAGTGAAGACAATTTCTGCCTTTTTTTCTATAAAAATGCTGAGAAACAAAAGGTGGAGTAGAGGAGGTTGCAAGAGTGGCTTAAAAGCCAAGCTGCATCTTGTGGGTCTGCATTTTACTAAGCAGGACTCTTCTCTGTATTCAGGCACAGTGTTTCTGCTGTTGGTGGAAGCTAAGGGTAGTACTGTGGTGATGTGTATGACAGATCAAAGAAACTAAATGGCTTTTAAAAGCTTTGGCTGTGTTACAAAAGTTTCTATTGCATATAAGTCTCATGTACATTCAGCCATGCTTAAGTTGCTGCCATTCCTGTAAGTTTCTTAGACACTTACTTTGTTTTTCAGCTTCCTCAACTGATAAAGATGCAGAGGGAGGTTGGGTGAGTATGTGATGTATCAAGTGTTTCATCTCAGTCCATTTGTTCACAAGCCAATTGTACCTGATACACAGCCCTCAATGTTTGTTTTATTGTAGATCTCTGGTAGGATGTGTTCCTGTGATGCAACAAGTTGTGATTCATACAAGGTCAGATATTAATTAGCAAGTGCCTGATACATTCAATAGCTGCATGTGTCGTCTGCAGTTGGCCTTGTCAATACTGGGAAATGTTTCAGAGCCTGTGATGGGGATGCTGTGGAAAAGGGGGGAAAAAACCCTTGGACTAGCTGCAAGTTTTCACTTCAGACTGTCTCCAAGTGATACCTTGATCCAATTAATTTTTCTTTTTTGCTGCTTCGTGTGTATTTCCCAACTGATGGCAGCTATTGTTTACCTGCATGGTGGTGTTTGGGCTCTCATTGCATTGTGACTACAAATTATTTGTTCATAAGACTTAACCACTCCTGATCCAGTAAAGTGATTGAGTCTTCCTGCCTTTGGGCTCATGCCACAAGCTACAGACAGGACCTGACAGTCTGAATTCTTGGCTTTAAGCAGAGCAGGGGGTCTGCTAAGGGCTCAGAGCATCCCAGTTCCAAAGTACGTCCCTAAAAAAGGGTTTATCCAGCTGAGGCTGGCTGCTGGCATGTGTTCCAGCTTGAAGCTGGGTATACCCTGGCATCCTGTAGTCAAACACTATTTCAGAACCTTACTGTTTGAGTCTGTAAAAACCTATTGCTAGTCTAGCATTCTGCAAGGTAAATACAAAATTGGATGAAGTAAATATAAGCTGGCTTTAGCTTCTCTGGTTAGAACCTACATGCCTACCAGCACTGCAAGGCAAAAGTGACCTCAGTCTTAGTTTTACACGACAAATGTTAGTCTTGATGAGGAACAAGGAAAAATATCCAGACTGTTCTCACAGTGTGTGAAGAGCACTTTTTCCCTCCCTGGAGCTTCTCTTGTCCCTCACCAATGCATTACCCCCCCCACTGTATGTAGTCTTGTCTAATTTACTAATTAGACATTTTGAATAATTAAATGCATTCTAATTATGTCAAAAATACTTGAAGACTGAAGAAACAGAATTGAAAGAGATGTTTAAATGCTTACCCTAAACTCTGTTTTTTTTTTTTTAAGGTCCATAAGTGGCTCAGATATGTGAAACACCCTGGTTTTTTTGTTGGGTTGTGTCTCCCCTCATGTCCTGGCCAGATTTGCAGGACTTCATCTATTTGTAGAAGCTGATGAAGAAATGTGGCAAAAAAACCTGGTCAAAATGCTGTAGCATAGGAATAGGCAAACATAACATCTCTTTAATTTGAATAAAATGGTTGTAGAATGATGCAGTTACAAATTGGTGCATGGTGCCACTTGTCTCTCATGTTAGAGCTGTTATAGGCAGATGCAAAGATGCACTTGGAGTGCTCATGCTGCTGCAAGAGCTTATTTGCTAAGGAGAGTTGCACTGATGCAGTCCTGAGACTGAGTATTTTGGCACTTACACACCTTCCTGTCCAAAGAATCAGCAAATTGATGCTGCCTTAATGCCTCCAACAACTGCTGATACTTGAATAGGTGATACTGGATGTTGAAACAAAAGTGTCAGCCAGGCTGTGCTCTTTCAGACATTTGTTTTTCTGTTTAAGAATTATCTTGTAGGAATAAGGTCAACTTCTTTAATGTGCTTATACCCTTAAAGAAGAAAGTGTTTTCAGTCAGAATGATGCACAACTGTGATATGTTGGGGGGGGGTCTCCCTCATGTCCCTGCTTCATTGGTCACTGTCCCTGTGCAAGCAGAAAGCATGCTGGCTTATGCTTACAAAGGGCCTGTACCTTAATAAACACAAGTCTCAGGGGCAGAATAGCATCATCCTTATTTCTACATGTAAAAAAAGTATTCCTCAAACTTGCCAGCTTTAGCACTACCTGTTCATGCTAGACATGCTGCTCTGCTTTGTGCTTGTACTGTTCATGCTGTGCTGCTGCTGTACTCCCTGGCTGTGCTTGTTTAATGAATTGACAATGCTAAAAATGAAGGGAGCCTTTCTTACTGGCTTCCCTCTTTGTCCCTTCACAAAAGCTATGCAATGTACACAGACGGCTTCTTTCAACTGATTATAGTTTGTGAATCTGCCAGGAAAGCTATTCCAGCCACAGACAGCCCAAGGTAGAGCACATCCATGGAGTTGACAGGCTACTTGGCCACAGTTCTGAGCATCAGCCTTGACACAGCAATAGGCTTGGGGCCCCTGGTGCTGTTCAGTCAGCTCAGGTGCAGCAAGACAATTTCATTCCCTCCTGTATTAGGAGGGGTACCTATCTTGTAAAGGAGGAAGCAGCAAACCCCATCAGTGAGAACATCAGGAAAACTTTCCTGTGGTTGTTGTGGAGGTAACTTGTGAGCTTTACCCTGCAGTCTGGTGGGTGCAGAACAGCCAGGGAGGTGGAGAGTCAGGCTCTGAAACCATTTGAAGTCTAGTTCTGTGAAGGCTGTAACTTTGCCAGATTATCAGCTCTCCTTTTCTTTCTCTGACGTGTGGTGACTGCAAGTATTTTCTTCCCCTAGAAGAGTGGAAAACTGTGTGGTTTCTGAGCAGGGCACTATCCCATGCAGGAGTTGGAAGTGCTGTATGACAGTGTGGTTGAAGAGGATTGCTAAATCCTCATTGGCAGCAAAACCTGTTCAGAATTCTGCTTTTCAGCAGAATGCCTTGTCTAATGTGCCAAGTGGAACTCCAGGAAATTGTAAGAGATGTGTATGTGTGTGAAATTATCATTGTATTTTCTCTAACGTAGGTAGCCCTTTAGTTGAGCCCTTAACTATTCCTAGAGCCTTCAGGCAAAACAACAGAGGAAACTTTGCCTTAAAGATGTAATAGGAAGTATGGGAAATGATAGCCTGGGGGGGGAAAAAAAACTTCAATCCCTCATTTAACTTACTCTGCCTCTTCTATCTCCCTGACAAAAGCTACTCTTTTGTGATAGCAGCGAATGTTGCTGTGGAGCCAGTAGCATGTTTGTTTCACCGTGCAATTTTCTTTACTCCCATACTTTGTCTGCTCTGAAATCTGCACCCCCTCCTCCTCTTTTTCCTGTGTGTGCTGTAAAAGTAAGCTGTCAAGTAGGTAAAAAATAATAGTGAGTGAAGCACCCTGATTTGTTGGAGCAATGGTCCAACTTTGTATTACAGGTACGAGAACCAAGTCAGATAATTGTTAAAGATCTCTCTCAAAGTGGTAAGTATTCCATAAATTGGCAGTACTTGAAATTTGGTTTTTTTCCCATTGACTTTAATCTACTTAAGGAGTAGTATAAAGAGGCTAATGAATAATGCTTAGAGCTATAAGGCTTCTAGTTTATTGTAAAATACGGTGAAGCAGGATTATTGCTGCATTTATAATCCCTGTGGTGAACTGTCCTACTTTGCAGCATGACTTTTCTGCATGGGAGTATAGCACAGTCATGCTTTTAAGGATAAGAATGGTACAAATTTTTGAAGAGTGTTTTAAAATGAGTCTGCTTGCAGCAGTGCACTCTGCTTTACTGAGTGAGGTGTAGGTCAGAGTGAGAGATCTCTCTGTCAAATATCCCCTCACATGGAAGAGCACATTAAACCTCCATACATCCACCTGTACCCAGCAAATTGTTGTGCTGGATGTCCAGGCAATGGGTTTTGCTCATGGTGGTCTTGGTGTGGCAAACCTATGCCAGCAGCACAGTGAAGTGGTTAAAGCTTCCTCTTCAGTAGCCCCGTCAAGGGAACACCCAGCCAATGAAGCCTTCCTCAAAACCACCCTTTCTGGATGGTGTCCTGCCTTAGGAGACCACTTCTGAGACATGCACCAATACCTTTAGCTACTTTCAGGAACACTTAGTAGAAAAGTTGTTTGTCTTGCTGCTTCTTGGGTGTCAAACCCTTCCTTGTTGCTGCTGTTTGGTCTGTGCAGGTATTGGCTGAAAATTAAGGGGAAAGTATGTATGTGAGCTATGGAAAAAACCCCTGTGTTTTAAAATCCAAGCTGATGTGTGTTGTGTGTTTCTTCTTGCTTGTCCGAGAGAGACCTTTGATGTCTTTATAAAGGAAGTACCAGCACAACAGTGGAAGCGGCTTATGAGAACAGTTCTACAGGAAAATTATATTGATGAAATTATTTCTAGATCTCCTAATAATAGAGAAGAACAATCGTATCAGATGCTTCTCATGTGGAGAAACAGACTGGGAGAGAAACAATGTATTATTAAATTACTGGATGCATTGAGGCATATAGATACCAAGGCTTATTATAAAATATCAAGCACTTTAAAAAGTAATAACATTATAAGTAGAGTAGAAGCTGAAAATTGATGTTTATGAGGAACTGCACAAATGTTCCTGTATATGTATGGATGTCTTCGTCCTTTAAATGAGAGTGTCAGAAACCACTAGTAGAAATGGAGCTGATACCCTCCTCACCTCGTGCAGAGAGCAGGAAGGGATGCAACGCCTTGGTTGTTTTCATGTTTACATGACCTTCCTACCTTTGTGTTGTAAAATATTAAACTCAGGTGCTGGATGCCCACGTGGGAGCCAGGAGCTCGGGCACCCCTTGGCGTGTAGCAACGCTGTGCGGTCCCAGGCTGGGCGGCGGGGACCAACACCCCGCTGCCGTTTTCGAAAGAGTCTGTGATGCTTTAATTTCCAAAACGATTTTGTTTTGTATCGGACCGCTGAGCACCGTTATGTTCGAAGCACAGCAATAAAAGCCTGGCTCAGATGGAAACTGACTCTAGGACTTTATTCCGGCGGCGGCCTTGGAACTATTTAAGGAAAGGCGGGCGCTGGTTGCCGGGGCTTGGTTGGGTCACGGGGCGGCCGCGGTGCCCTGGGCGGTCATTTCGCGGCCGGGCCGGGCCGGGCCGGGCCGGGCGGCGCTGCCCGTTGCCCGGGTGACGCGGCCGTCGGAAGTAGCGTAGGGCGGGCGGGGCGAGGCTTCCGGACGCGCTGTTGCATCAGCTCGGAGCGAGGGCCGGTGGCGGCGGGGTCGCCTCCCCTGGGCCCCGCTGCGCAGAGCCCCGCGCAGGGTGCGCGTCCCGCGGGGTGCCTCGCCGCGGGTGTGGGGTTAACGCTGGCATTCGGCGATTTATGGAGAAACGGGGAGTCACCCCCGTCTGGGAACAGCTGTCCCCCGGGTCGGTGCGTGCCGGGAGGCGCTGGGTGCGCTCGGACCGCGCGTCACCTGTCAGTGTGTCTCCCGTCCGTCTTGCCCGAGCCGTCACTGTTCTCCCCTGAACTCACGCCTGAACTTTTGGACTTTTACGGACATTTTTTGTGGTCGCGTTTTAATGATGGGTTGTACTGTTCGCTTCCATATGGAAGGAGGGCTAGGGTAGTGCTGTAATTTTTGGCACTACTGGAGCAAATGGAAACTTGGCATACCAGTCGTGCAAGTATGAAATACCATTATGGTGTGTAAGGGGTTGGAAATTTCTGACATTCCAGTTAAGGATCCGTAAATAGAAATATTTTTGCCCATCTTTCTTTGTTACCGAGGGTTGCTTTGCTCGTTATTTGTAACATTCTTACTAAAGTGAAACATTTCTTGCTGTCAAAGGATTGGCTTTTTCAGAAGTCTTTTCATTATCTTAGAGGGAAAAAACCCAAGACAGGCTCAGTTCAGGTGCACTTTGAGAAACTCTTTAGTTGCTATTTGTTAGGGTGTGTTTTTTTTACTGAAACTGCAATTGTTATATTTAGTTTCAGTTCGGGAAAAGTCGAAGTGAGACTTGCTGGGATCAAAAGACTAGGATTGACAGGCTCTTCCAGTGTTAAAAATCTTAAAAATCCCCGCTCATCTAAAAGCCTTTTGCTCCTTATGTGTTAGTCTTGATAAGTCCTTTGTTTTTCTGTCTTTATGCTGTGCCTGGCATTAGCTGGATTCACTGCATTGGTTTGGTTTTTGTGAAATGTTAATGGAAAAGGAGAACTCACCTTGGCTGAGCAGATGCTTGGAATTCTTTTCAAAGGTACCAGAGTGGCCAGCCAGGATGATAAATGACCAGTTTGGAGCCGCATTAATAATGTTCATTTGTCTTTTGTGGGTTGTCTTAAATTTGTGAAAGCCAAGTTGGATGAGAAATTACATTTCAAAATGTTCAGAAATGGATAAGATTTCTTTTTGGAGTATGCCTCTGCAGAATTCACAGAACATTTACATTGTCATCTAATTACGGCTGCCGAGGTTAGCAGGTTCAGGGAAGCCCAGGAGATGTAATTTTTCCCTGAAGCAATGTAACTCCTTGGTTTTGTGTCAGCTAGCTAGCTTGCTACCTATTTTATGGCTTTCCTGTATTTATTTTGCTGTCCACACATTCAAGGAGCAGAGGGTTTCATTTTCAAGTTAATAAAAGTGAAAATGAAATTTGTTATTGTGGGGGTTATGTGTCTTGATTAAACCTCAAAAGTTATTTTGTGTGCAAATAATATGAAGTTGTCCTGTGCCTTTGAGTCTGTGCATTGCTGCAGTCTCTCACACAAATTCCCAGCGTCCTTTAATAGTCTCTGAAGCACTCCAGGCATGGAAAGAAGAATGTGTGACAATAGTATCACCCAAAGAGATTGTGCACCAGCAGTTATTGTGTGAGAATTGTATTAATTGCTGTCTGCAGTGGAATTTTTTTGAAACAACTTTTTACTGTTACGTTGTTAATGTTAATTCTTCTGATTTTTCAAGGTTATTTTGCTACCTCTCCAATACTCGTGCTCAGTACTTGTTTCCTCTCGTGTGATAGGATATCTATGGATCATTCTGTTCACATGAGTTAAAATTCAGGGTTATGCAACAGCTCTGTAGTACTCTCATGTTTCTGCTGTCAAGGAGACACTTCCTGATGCAACTGAGAAGTACCAACTGTAGTTTTTCTGTTTTGGGGATGGAAAAAATTGCAGTTAGAGAGAAAGCCTGTTTTCCTAAAGTAATAAGGAGAACAGGTCAGATGTACACATATCCATTGGCCCTTCCCCCTCAATACTTTTTGAATCCATTGATTGGTATTAATCAATCAGTTAATTTGACAGTGGGAAGCTGCCTCTTGCACACCATTGGCAGACTTAGCAAAGATGAGCTGAAGCTGTGCAGGATGAAGGGAATACTGAAGTGTATGGGAAAACAGGATGCAGCACTTAGGAGGTACCAGAAATATTTCAGTGGGAGTGTTTAATAAATTGAAGGAATTGCAAGACAGGGGGAACTGAGGATGCAGAATGGAAATCACAGAAAACCAGATTCTGTAGATTTACTGTTCTTCTTTAAGTCATGTTATCAATTAAACCAGAACAGACTTTTACATAGACAGCTGTCACTGATTCCTTCTGCTTGAAAGAAGTGACCTACAGGTGCACTGCCTTCCAAGACAGTGTTATCATAGTCATTTGCTCAGCACAGCTCATGAAACTGATGTGGGACACTGGGAATGGGATAGTGAGCCTGCCAAACATCATTATAGTTTCAAGTATTAATGTCTGTTCCAAGATTGCTCAAAAAATTTTGGTTGTTAAGTTTATCCATGCTGAGCTGGAACCAACATTCACAGGCAGTTTTTGCCACTTCTCCTTGCCAAAGTTGGCTTATATGAATGAGTGCTGTCATATTTGTATTTGTGTGTAAGTTTGGGCAACTTTCCTTTTAGATTGGTTTACAGATGTGGTTGGAAAGCACTTACATTGTTTCAGATACACTGACTTGCTTCCCATTAGCAGCCTGATGTATGAATAATAGTCATAATAACCATAATAATACTTTGCAAACTGAGTGTTGTTTTTCCTTGGAAAAGATCTTTTCTTTGAGATATAGTTTCATTTCTACCCAGATCATTCTTGTAATACCTTTTTTTGCCTTCTCCATCATATGTTTCATGTATACAAAATTCACGTTCAAGGAAGACTTATGTCTTAGGTTTCCACTGTTAATGAGCATAACTGTTTCAAACTATTTCATGTGTATAAACATGTGAAGTTCTGTGCTGATAAACATCAGTAAATATTTAGGAGCATGAAAAGATTATAGTTAAATGAACTGTGTGAGCCGAAGTTGAATTCCATTCAGCTGGGTAATGCAAGCCCATGAGGTCGAGTTATGAACCATTATTTTCTTGGTATTCCTTATTTGTACCAAGCAATTACATGGAAGGGCCTTGAGAATGATTTATACTTTCCATAGATCTGTCTTTTGTTCATAGATTTTAAATATCTTTTTTGAATTTTGATTTTTTATTTTTTTGTTAAATCATTGACCTTTTTTATTAGTTCTCCCAATGCGTCACTCCATTTATACCCCAGAGAGCTGAATACAAACATGCTTGATATCTGCCACTTCCCTGTCATTCTGAGTTGCCTTTGGATATTTCAGTAATTGATTTCCATATAGAAAATGGTTCATAAAGTTTTAACCGAGCATATTTGGAAAAACTTTAATTGTGCCATCCCTCACATCCTCTCCTAGCCATCGCTTTCCCATCTCCTTTCATTCCTGCCTTTCCAAGAGCTGTGTTCTGTGAGCACCTCCATGCTGTGGGAGCTCCTCGTGCAGGAGGTATTTGTGCCAGTGTGAGAAGTGACACCTGTGGCTGTGGCCTGTGCTGGGTTTGGGAGCAGGGACAGGTGCTCTCCTACTGCCTCTCTCGCTTTACTGCACGTGACCTTGGCTTAAATTACCCTGCGGGCTGACTAGGGAGACAGGATATTGCCTTCATGTTTGTACAGTCCTTTGAACACGAACGGAGCTGCAAACATTGAATCATTGTAGGAAAATGTGAATGCTGGGTTTGTCTAATGGCAGTGCCATAACCTCAGAGTGCTTGGTACCCACTGGCTTGCACGGGACTTGCTCTTCCAGTGAGCATCGCCACCAACTCACAGAGCTTCCCTCTGTGTCCCCGTGTTTGTCAAGATGAGACATAAATGAACCTGCTTTGCCTATATACCAAAGAAATCATGGAATTAAAGAATAGCGAGAGAGGGGCACAATCTGATATGCTTTCTGTTTGTTTGTGTAGATTTTACTCATTTTAAATTTTATTCATGTGCCTGAGGAGAGAAAGGGGCATGAGAGAAGTATGGGACTATACAGCAGCAGCCGAGGTTTTGAGTTTCTAGACCAAGTAGGAGGAACTGAACATCATGCTGGGAGCTTGAGTGCAGGCAACAACCCTGCAAAGATGTAACTACATGCTCAAGTTCAGTAGACATATTCACAGCCTTTCCACAATGTATAAAATTAATTATATTTAAATATTGGCAGGATGAGTGTTTTAGCAGCATGGAAAAGAGTGACGGATTAGGTTTGCTCTGTGTGAAAGATTTTCTCCAGTTTTGGTAGATTATATTCTTCATGAAAAAGACCTGTGTTCTTGTCCTACTACTCTTTGAAAGATGTCTTCAAAAACTTATGGTAGCATGAACATAATCCTGTTAACAGGAAATACATAGTTATTTGGTAGCTTGTATTAAATCTAATTTTCTCAAATTTCTTACCAGTTGCCAGAGCTAATTGACAGGGGGAGATGTATACTATAAGGATATCTTTTGGTCATGGGATTTCCTTCTTTTAATGCTGACCAAATGTCCTGTGCCTCTCTTTACAGCTTCCAGCTACAGTTTTATTCTGAGCATTAGTGAAGAGGAAGCCAGGGTGAAGGCTCTGAACGAGTACCTGAGCACTCGTAGTTATATCCAGGGGTTCACATTTTCACATGCAGATGTGGAGGTGTTCAGAAAGTTTTCGGGGCCACCTGTGGACCAGTATATCCATGTTGTCCGGTGGTACAGACACATAGAAGCAATCTATGATGGCAGCAGTGAAAAAAATGAGCCTTGTAAACTTCAAACAAGTGAGTAATATGAAACTGGCGGGCAGGTTGTAGACTAGCTGACCTTGTATTGGTTGTTATTGCTGAGAATTCCCAGAAATTCCCTTTCATACTCTCTTACACGCCTTAAAATTTACAGTGTCAATTTGTATTCGAAGTTGTAACATATTCTTGCATACAGTTACTGTGTAATTAATAGATCCAGACCTATTTGGATGTAAAAGCTGTTATCAGTTTTTTTTTTTCTGTTAAAATTTCTCAGAGTACAGAATTCAATTATGTGTATTTTCTTTAAAAAGCTGGCTATCCTCTGGTTTGTAAAAGAAGGTGTGGGTTTGGGCTTTTTCCTGATAATACCCAGATTTGCCCAGTCTACTTTTTTCCTTGCAAGGTTAACCAAATAGTTGCTGTATAATATGCAAATCCACAATAAAATAAACTGAATACTTCCTCTTGTGATTGTTACTGACACTGAACTTCACAAAAAATGTCTGGGGTTCTTTTTTAACCCTGGTAATTTAGGCACACTGATGATTTGAGGAAGTGTTAACTGGTTAATCTAGGTCATTGTGTAAGCATGGGCAGGCATTTTTGGGAGCTGCATCACTCTCCTGAGTTGTTTCCCAATGAGCTAGTCTCATTTGATTGCTTTATAGTGAGGTCCTTGCTCAGGGAGTCATGAACTAATGAAAAATAACAATGCAGAGCTGTTGTATAGTGCTTGCAATACCTACAAATGAATGCATGCCTGTCATTCTTGCTGATTGTTTTTAACTAGTATTACTCCATCTTCTCACAACCTCTCACCATTTGTGTTCCCAATTCCTAACAGACCAGCAGTTAAAGTAAGACTGCTGTGAGTAAATTCTCTGTGTGTTGTGTGTGCCTGCAAGTGTTTGTGCTGGTAGAGATGGGATCTCAGCTGCACCCCTGGCTCTGATAGCAGATTTATCCACTAACTGCAGATTGTCTGTAGACTTCCATGGATCAGGGTGGAGCAGTAAGAGAAAAAATTTCCATTTTCCTGACCATGAAATCTTTTCTGGAAAATCTCTCTTTCTGAAGGGTTATATTTTCATGGTTGGTGCATGTGTTTCAGGACTCCTGCAATGGTGTTCTGCAGTGTTCACCATGAAAGCAACGCACAAATCTGCCACTGCTTAGACATTGAATACTTGATTGTTGTTTTTTTGGTGTAACAGAAGACTCCATGGTGGATTAGAGCAAATGAACTTCAGTTCAACCAGGGGAAAGGCTGTAGGCTGACAGAGGTGTATTTGACCAGACTAACCAATATTTTACCAGCCTTTTGCTTTGCCATTGGCATCTGCATAGTGGATGAAATGTGACACCTTATTTGCGAGCTGAGAAATATGGGGTGCAGTATCTGGGTTTTTCCTTGTGTTCATGTGGTTGTAACTGAAGAAAGCTTTACAGATTTATCTTTTATTAGACTAACCCACACAGGCTTCTTTCCCTGAGGCAAGTGTTGGCCACAATTAAGCATGCCAGAGTAATCTTTGTAAATCAAAGAGTAAACAAATCCATACCTTGGTGTATGGCCCATGTTATGGAGAGACTGCTCTTCAGCTGGAGGTGTTCTGTTCAGGAGTACCTCATGCATGGATATGTTTAGAATGGACACACATTTCCATGGATTCATAGCATGGAAGTTAAATGAAGTCCCTTTGTGAGGCAGAGTACTACACTTAACATATTTTTTTCTTATTTGGGCAGTTACTCAAAAAAGCAAGATGAAGAAATTGCATTTTTTTATACCATGAATGTTTATGTTACTTCAAAGTTTTCAGCCAAAGTATGCATATGAAGATATTGAGGGAAACAGAATTAATGAAGAGCACTCTGAGACGCAGGATAGGAAAGGCAATTTTGTTGTCAAAACAAATAGTTTGTGTAATATTTTAATTGCAGTTAAAATGCATACCATGAGAATTCCTAAAGATAGTACTGTGTGTATTAAAATACACTTGCTGTATTTTTGCATTTCTTGGTTTGCTTTCATTGCTAGTTAATGTGATAACTGGTTTAACATCATTACAGCTGTAAACAGCCCAGTACACAGCAAACTGCAACTCTTTGACAAATCACATGCCCATACTTCTCTTTGAAAAAACCCCATGAGTTTAACAGCCATGTTGCTTCTTCCAAATTTAGGAGAAAATAAATGCAAGAATATTGTCACTAATATTACCGTGGGTTTTATCTTCTGTCTTTAATGGCAAAATGTAGCCTCTTGCTGAACTGGAGCATATTTATGGTAAATGAGTGTATTCAGAAATGTCTTGTGTACATAACAACAGTGCATGATAAAAAGCTGAGGTTCTTTCTAAGCCTTTCTGTCAGCTCTCCCTCTCACCCTGAGTGCACATACTCTGTCAATATTGGCTCTAGAGACTGCCTCTGGACTCTGGAGATATTTTGCAAATTCTGTGTGAGCTCTGTGGTGTGCCGTCACAGTAGGATCAATGGTGTTGCAGACGGCCCAGAACTGCCATAACACTTCATTAATGATTCACTGAATTTCAAAACTCACAGTAATGGTTTACCTGAATCACATGCTCTTACATTTGTACCCTCTTCCTCACTGCTACTTGGATCAAAAGCTAATAGGAATGACAAGTTAGAGAGTAGAAAATAAACTAGATTGAAACAATTTGCTTTGGTTTTGGTGGCTTTGTAGAAGGCTCTAACAGAGTAGCTGCATTACTAGGATTGAAGCTGCTTTCTGCATTTAGATGTGGGAGCTTTTTTCTTCTGAAATAATGATGTGATAACGAGAAAATGTTATATTGCAAATCTGTTTATGGAAAGTGTCTTTCCAGTTTTCTTTAAACTACCTTTTCTCTTAGGTAAAGGGAAACGTGTGCAGCCCCCCTGGTCTCCCCCTGAAGGGACAAAACATTCCAGGCTCTGCCTCTACAACAGCCTGACTCGAAGTAAGGTGAGTAAATGAAAGGAAAGTGGAGATTTCCCTACAAAGACAAATAGAGCACTCATCAAATCCTTGTTTCTGAAGTGTTTGCCCTGTCAATAGGCAGGTCCTGGATTGTGTTTTGTGGAACATTAACAAACACGGGCCAGGAACTCTGTGCCAGTCAAGTGCATTTGCTAGGCAAGTGTAATACTGTATACACTGATATATATACACAACAAATGTGTGTCTCTTTGTGCATATTGCATAATATTCAGTTCCCAGTTTCAAGTTGTCATGAATAATAGCCAGGCATTCAACTGTAATGTACGTAAGTGTAGGCAGTGTGAGCAGAATAAAACCACAGTTTCTTTATTCAGATGTTGTCTGTGAAAAAAAAGTCTCACCAATTATAGTTGTAATATAAAAAGTGCAGAACTTCTTGTGGTCTTGTTTGAAAGTCCTTTGGAAAAGAGGAAATATTAAGAATATTAATTTTACATGGGATGTGGTATTCAAGTATGTGTGAACTGATTATAGGGTGTAACCTTTTTCAGTGCAAAAGAAAACTTTTACAGTGTGAATAGTGCCCTGCTTAGTCCAAATGGTAGTAACCTGATATCTTGATTGATGAGAATGCATAGAACATAAGCAGCCACACCTCATTATCTTTCTTACGTGATAAAGCTAGTGGTGATCTTTACTTATGGTAAAGTTGGGAATGGAATAACTATTTGGTTTTTGTAATTATAATCCATATTTTCATGTTCTAATGTACAAATGGGGTGTTACTGGTCTGAGATCGTGTCTTCAATTTCTTTTGACCATTGTATCTTCCCTTTCAATTAAGGAAGTATTTCAGCCTCAGAATGGAAAAAAGGTCTTATGGTATTGCTGTGGTCCAACAGTTTATGATGCTTCTCACATGGGACATGCCAGGTACTGCATTCCTTACTTTGATATAGGTGATAACAGTGCCTAGTGGAAGCAAAAGGTTATTAGAAGAAGGTATTATTTATGTGAGTGTATTACTAGAAAACTGTTTCTTTTGACTCAATGCTTGCAATTTAAGATTAAAAGCACATTATAATGTTTTATCACTGTGGGATTAAAAACTCACTAATAGATGGGGGCAAAGTAAAACTGTGGCACAGATATTGATGGAGGTTAAAATGGTTTGTGCACAGCATAGATACAGGTGTTTATTAAAAACACCCCTGTATTTTTTTGGTTTTAGGTCCTACATCTCATTTGATATCCTGAGAAGAGTCTTGAGGGATTATTTTAAATATGATGTTTTCTATTGTATGAATATTACAGATATTGATGATAAGGTAAGGCTGTTTTTTTTTTTTATTACAGTCTAAAATGCTCAACTTTTAAAATGGAAGTCAGAGAGTTAAATGTAATTGCCACTTGATAAGCCAAGATAAATCTTACACTTACTAACTGAGACATACATTTTGTGCACAAAGACATTGATTTTCCCAGTTTTGTGGCACTCCTATGGTAGCAAACCCTATACTGTTGCATAATAATGAATGCTTTCACAAATAATGAAGACTAAGTATTTTAAAGAGATAATTTATTTTATTTGCCTGTTGAGGTAATTAATTGACTCTGTTGAGGTAGTTCATTAACTGTGTATGATGTGTTTGAGTTGTATTATTGCACATGATTCTTGTAGCTTGTTAAATTTATAGGGAAATGCCTTTTGTACAGAACTGATTTTATCTGCACTTTGTATAACTATGTGTCACTTCACAGAAATATTTTCATGTTTCTGATTTGTAGATCATCAAGAGAGCAAGACAAAATTACCTTTTTGAACGATATAGAGAGAACAAATCAACAGCAGATCAGCTACTTGAAGATGTTAGAACTGCCTCAGAGGTGGGTGTGGTCATCTCTTGCTTGTGTTTTGGGTTCTCAGTAGTGTAGGAAAGCATCTAAAGAATGCTTCAGACTTTGCTACCTCCTTCAACTTTCTGCTTCTTTTAGTTCTGGTACTGCACACATTAGAAATGTTATTTGAGCTGCACATCACTTTGATTTTTACATTGTTTTGGAATTGACAAATTCTTTAAAAGGCATTCCTGATTTTTCCGATGTTAGCACTTATTTGTGAGTGCATGTATTGCTCAAGCAGCATTTGAATGTTTGTGTGTTAGAATTCAAACTTTAAAAATAATCTTTAAAAAGAGTTTTTAAAGGGTGGTCTGTCCATAACCTTTTAAAGCTTGGGAGGTTTGCCTTTTGTACCATTGATGACCTTGGAAAGAAAAAGCTCAACAGCTTTAAGGATTTAATAAATGGTGTATTCAGGACTGCAGATGAGGGAAGGTGATTCTCTGGTAATTTTTAGAACTCCAGATCACAGAGATTATCATTCTAATGAATTGAATACAGGCCTGGGAATAGGAGGCCTGGAAATTTTGCCCAACTGTCTTTGCCTGACATACTCCCTAAACATTGCATTTAATCTCTCCCTGTTTCACATTAAAGATTGTCCTTTTCAAATTTGTGGTAATCAGCTAGGTGCAATTAGGGTTATCAGCTGCATAGAAAATGAAAACAGCAGTAATCATGATGATGATGTAGTGATTTATGAAGTCTTCCTGAAAAAATTAATTTGGATGCGAACTAAAACCTTGTGATTGCACCTTTATTTCTGATGAGGAGCATATTTCATGCTTCAGTAGTTGATGTCAAAGCTTTTTCTGTGGCATAATGTCTTACTGATCACTAGCAAGGTACTATGTGGCTAAGATAATATTCAGTGTATGGAGCATAGTGCTACTGTACTGCAGCTGGCTTTCTAATTTTTTAAATTTTTAATTGTAGCCCTTTTCAGTTAAACTAAATGAAACAACAGACCCAGATAAAAAGCAGATGTTGGAAAGAATTCAAAATGCAGTGAAGTCTGCTTTTGACCCTCTACAAGAAGCTGTCCAAGCAAAGCTCCCTGCTGAAGAGATCAACAGATGTCATGAGGTAAGTTTGAGCTCCTTTTTATATTTTGTATTTGGCTTATAATTGTTAGGAGGTTTAAAAATAATTTGTAGCTTGTACATTATGGAATACATTATGGAATCTTTAATTCATAAAAAGAGGAATTGTGGGACTGAGCACTTTTTAGTACTTTGCGTTCAATACAGGAAATTTGATTCTTCAATTCAGCTGCAGAGTTTTTGGATGCTGTTTTTATCAATTACTTTTTTTTTAACCTTTCCAATGAGAATTTTGCTCTTGCATGTACTTAGACTTTCTCTTTGACTTTCTTGTCCTGATGAATTAGTTTCCTTATAGGTTACTGAACATGCATTTCTGACGTTCCAATACCGGTGGCAGTTTTCCATGCAAGTTTTTCCGTCTCTGATCAGAGAGGAAAATACCTCCCACAAAGTTGTGCTCAGGATTCTTTTTCTTATAAACAATTACATTTAGTGACAAATAATCATGTTGACTTTATTGGACTTTAGCCCTGTCCCAGTAATCAAGTCAGTGTAACTATTTTTAGTAGTTACTGTCTTCTAGTAAATGATTTCCATTTTCACCTTCTCTTGCTTTCAGATTATTTGTGATAAGTACTGTGGGGTACACATGGCTATGTGCTCCTTTCTTGAGAACACCCTGTCTCTAAATTCTGGATTTTTTTAAAAAGCCCTAGCTATTCTAATATCAAGTGCTTTTATAAGAGAGTATACTGACCTAATGGAATTTTAAGAAAACCTGAAATCTAAGCAATCATACCTTCTGCATTATATCCTAGTGTCAGAAGTAGAAATCCTTTAATATAAGACTAAAAGGTATCCTTGCTGATGTCCAAATTAGTCTTTCAGACACTTTTTAGCAATATGCACAGTAAGGCTTCTGTTAGATTTTCCAGTAGCAGTGGGGGAACAGAAAATGTAATACAACTGCAGTTCCCATCTGGTGTTTACAGCATAAGTTCCAGATGCCTATTTAAGTGATCAGTATCAAAACAGATACCACTTAACATTTATCTTCCTTGCTCTGGTTGTTTCATCTATATCTGTGAAGGACAATATGACAAAAATGTGGTAGAAACCTGGATTCCTCTGGGTATTCACAACTAAATGTCCCATTGCAAATGTCCCATTGGCACATGGCACCTCTCTGTTCAGAATGTGATCTTTCTGCACAATTTAAACAGGGCAAGTCTTGGATCAGTTGCTTTTGTCATTATTGTTTTCTAGACACTGTTGGAAGAAGCCAAAGATTTGCTGTCTGACTGGTTGGACACAAAATTTGGCAGTCAGGTGACTGACAATTCCATATTCTCAAAGCTCCCCAAATTCTGGGAAGGGGAATTTCATAAAGATATGGAAGCACTCAACGTAAGTAAACAAACTGTTTTCTCTTCTAAAAATGTATGTGCCATGCCTTATAGTACCCAGAAGACAATTTAGCTCCTTATTAGCTTTTAAGAATCTCATATTTCAACCTCACTGGTAAAGTAATTCCTTTACTATTAACAGGTAGGTGATAAATTAGCACCTGCTCTGTTTCCATCCCAACAATCTTAAATCTGTTGTGGCTGTGGCACATCACTTAATTGGTGATCAGGTTTGATGTGTGCTCTCCATGCCATCCCCTTGGTGTAACGTGGGCAAATAATCATAAACTGATCCAAAAGTTTGAGCTGGAATCTGTTGGCTGCACAAGAGATCCCTGCCAACCTCAGCAGTTAAACTGACTACTCAAGAGTCTTCAGCCATTAAGAAATTACGTGCTGGTAACCATCACGAAGGGATTTGTCTGTTACAGATGAAATGCTGTGTCACAGGCAGTGTTTCAGGTCAGTGAAGGCTGATTTACCTGCAAATCAGAGGGATTTACTGCCTCTTCTGTCAGAAGAGCTGGTGTCCTCTTAAAGGCTGGGGAAAAAGTGGCCACAGCACATTGTTTCAGAGCAGAAAGCTTGAAATAGGAGTGGTAGATTTTATTATCACTTACTTTTGAACAAAATCGTCACCAATGCATAACATATATATGTATAGTGCATATTTCCATGTATATATTCTACTATTTATGTCTACAATTCTACTTTTTATGTCTAGGTTTTACCTCCAGATGTTTTAACACGGGTTAGTGAATATGTGCCGGAAATTGTGGATTTTGTGAAGAAGATTGTGGATAATGGTTATGGGTAAGTTTGCTACTGGATGCCAGAATGATGGCTTTCAGCATTTAGCTGTGAGCTGTTTTCTCTGTTTTCATCTGCAACAGTCTAGTCTTTGCCAGAAGCAGTTTTTCATCAAATAAAGAAATTTCAGGTTTTGCAAAAGAGCTGTTATTTTTCACCTGATGTGCTTCTTGTGATGTACCATAGGGTGAAATTCTTGTTCATTAATATAAAGTCAAAGTCCCATTCACTTGAACTGTGTTTGATTCCTGGTCTTCATCAAAAATTGGCACATGGCAGTTAGAAATCAGTTGCAAATAATATACATGTTAAAAAGTGGTAGTTCTAGTGACTGGTCCCTGATACCTCTCAAAAGTTTAACAAAAGCTGCTGATTTCAATTAATTTTGTTATAACTTTCAATGATTTGTCAAAGTCTTCATATAGTAAGGCCTTAAAACTTAGGCTCACCTAAGCCATATTTACAATACTGACCAGTGCCATAATGTGAGTGGTGTTATTAGAAAACTTATGACCGTGATTTTGGGGATAAAATTCAGTAAAGTTGTGTTAGAAACTTAGCTAAATAATGATCTTTATCTTTCCAGGTATGTGTCCAATGGATCTGTATATTTTGATACTATGAAGTTTGATGCCAGTGAAAAACACTCCTATGCTAAGTTGGTGCCTGAAGCTGTAGGTGATCAGAAAGCTCTTCAAGAGGGTGAAGGTAAAGACTTGCTCAAATTGCTGAATGAAATTATGATGTGTTGGTCTCCTCAGTTGATTTTACTGATGTTTGGATCAGCCACAGTCAGAGCTTAAGGATTTACCTGCTGCACTTCCTTTACCAATTTTTTTGCCAGCTTTGTAGCTTGAGCCAGTACTTTCCTCAAAGTTTTTGACTGGAAAAAACCAAGAAATATTATTAATCCTAGCATGGTTTGGGGTTGCTGTGTGAGGGTTGTTTTGGTCATAATTGTGAATAACTCAGTCATTTGACCATAGCCCAGTTGTTTGCCCATTCATCTGGCTCAGAGTAGGAGCAAAGACTTGAACCTGGGTCTTCCACGTGCCAGGCACAAGTTCTCCACATCAGGCTGGGGTTATTTCATTACAAATATTTAGGTTTCTTGTTCATGCTGAGGGCTCTTATTTTAACTTTGTTTTGTTGAACCAAATCCAAATATAGATTTTTTTGAATAGAACTATAGCAGAGGATTAACTTGCAATGCTCAGTAAATGGGACTCATTAGTTATCTGCTCCTAAAGTTGTACAGTTTTAGCAAATCATGCAGAACGTCTATAAAAAGAATATTAAAAAGTTTTAATATAACACACCAGATGAAATCAGAACACTCATAGAGCAGCAGGTAAAAGAGGAGTAAATGTAGCTTTTGAACAAATACCAACCATTCTGTGAAGCAGCTGAGGGGAAGAAATATTCTATGATCATGTTGTATTTGCAGATTAAGAAAATCATAATCTCAATTTAGATCCATCTAACTTTGGAATGAATTGAATCTGCACTCTTACTTGTCTCTAGTATGGGTTTTTTTCTTTCTGTATTTCTTTTTCTGTAACACTGAAGGTGTTGCCTGGTAAGAGAATGTAGGTGAATGTCATGTCAAAACTGAGAAAGCAGTGCAGCTGATACTTGTCAACCACACATTAACCAAAACTCCCAAAGGATTATCAAGGTTAATAATGAGGATTTTTGAGGGTTCAGTGATTCGGGGGGTTGTGTTTTGGGGTTTTTAATTTTATTTTTTTATTAAGATCCTCTTTATGTGAGATACAGCAAGGCCAAAACTCAGTAACTCTGGTGTAAAACATGTACCTTTAAGTTTTTTCTTTTGAAAGGTGACCTGAGCATCTCAGCTGATCGCTTAAGTGAGAAGCATTCTCCAAATGATTTTGCTTTGTGGAAATCTTCCAAGCCAGGAGAGCCCTCATGGGACTCTCCATGGGGAAAGGTAAGGAAGGACATTACAATCAGAAATTGAATTTTCTTCACTTATTTGAATAGCACAGTTCCACAAGGTTTTTTTTGCCTCACCTCATATTAACACTGTATAAATTCTGGAGATTATGTATTTGGTGATAAGATTCTGTGGCTATTGTTCCTTTAGTAATCTAGAATGTGTATCAGTCTCTTCAAGCAGAAGTTTGCATGCAGTCTCAGCTTGGCTGTTACTTGTCCTTTGTCCTCTGTTGACAAGCTTTATCTGCAATAAATTCCGTTTCCTTTTTTTGCCCTTGTGATCAAAAATATTAATGTAGCTTTTAAAAGACTAGTAAGCAAGATAATCAGAACATTACATGTCCTGCCAGGTTGGATCTTTAAATGCAACAGTGTCCTGTTGTGAAGCTGAGACTGAGCATCTTTTTTCCCCTTAGTAACAGCATGAGGGAATGACACAGAGGCAGGAGAGGAGGAGAGTTTCTAGTAACCAAGGAATGCCTTTGTGTTAACAGGGCCGTCCAGGCTGGCACATTGAGTGTTCTGCGATGGGCGGATCCGTTCTGGGAGAGTCGATGGACATTCATGGAGGAGGCTTTGATCTCCGATTTCCTCACCATGACAATGAGCTGGCACAGTCTGAGGTGAACGAACTGACCTTTCTGCAGTGATTGCTTTGACTGCAACTCACACAAATCCGTGATTCAGTTTTTCAAACTTGATGTGTGTTTTGCGTAAACACAAGTTTTGGTTCTCAGGATTTTATTCCCTGAGTTTTCCTACTTCATGATATGTATATAAACAGTGTTGGGTCTTTGGGTTTTGTTTTTTTCCTGCAGGCTTACTTCGAAAATGATCACTGGGTTCGGTATTTTCTGCATACTGGTCACTTAACAATTGCTGGCTGTAAAATGTCCAAATCTTTGAAGAATTTCATTACCATAAAAGATGCACTGAAGAAGCACACAGGTAAAAATTATTTTGGAATGGGAATGTTTTTGCTTGAGTGGTAACTATGATAATTTTTTTTATTTGGCGTAACTTCTGGTGTCTTTCTCCTTCGCTAACTTTAGAACAGCTTCCTTATTCTTCTGATCCTTGTTGGTATTTATCAGTATGGATGATAGTGGTTTTGCTTTTCTGGTAGATACAGTGATAGTAAGAACTTTAAAGATTATGTTCTTAGCCACTGCAGTATTGGAGTCCATGAAAATGTTCTAGCTTGTAAAATCTTTCCTTGTTTATTTTAAACCTCCTACTAGCACGACAGTTACGGCTGGCTTTCCTCATGCACTCTTGGAAGGATACACTGGATTATTCAAATAATACCATGGAGTCAGCTATTCAATATGAGAAGTTTATGAATGTAAGTAAGTTTTCCATTTCTTCTCCAATCTTTGTGTTGCCATGTTATGTTTCAAGGAGTAGAACTCCAAGGCCATATTCTCAGACTGAATTTGCTTTCTGAATTCATCAGGTGGGATGGCACAGTGCTCATTTAGCTACCATCAAACTCTCAAGTCCTGTAAATTCCACAGACTGCTACCTTTCTCTGCAGCTGAGTGCTCTCTCCAAGTTTTGACGTCTCTAAGCAGCTTGGCACTTACACACAAGATCAATTTCTCAGTTACTTATAGAACTCAGTCCAACAGACACTCTCTAACCTTTCTACAAGTCAGACTCTACACAAATGTAGCCAAAGGGGAAGAAGGAATATTGTTGCCACCACAAAAAATATTTGTCTCCTCACCACAAACACTGAGCCTTTGCCTCTCTGCCTTGCAGGTATGTGAGAGGTTAGGCACAGATCCTGTACCTGCTTGCTTTGGAGCCATAATTTAAACTCACATTTCCCACAAGGACACTGTACAGCATTTTGACATTGCTGATCTCAGTCTCTCCAGCTGAAGTGCTTCTGCTTTTTATGTAAAATGTTTTGTTTGGACCATGGATTGGATTAAAATGACTTTTTACTGAGCTGGATGCCCATTTATAACAGATTTTTGCTATAAAGCCATTTTATTCTTCAGCTTCCAAGCTAGCAACATACTTTAAAATCTTCCCTAAGAATTGCTGCCTAAACATTTTAAAAGGTATTTTGTGTGAGCAGCGTGGTGTTAGAATATAGTAGGGTATCATGTAGTAAGAGATAAAAATGAATTGCAGTCCAACTGTGATTGGCAGAGTTATGCAAAATGATTTAATTGGGTTTTATTGTCTTGAGAGACATCAGTAGATCCTGGCTGAAACAGCGTTGAACCCATAAAGTTTAGGAGTCTTGTTAAGAAATAATACCCTTTCATAGTAAGTATTATGTGTAATTGAAACTGACTTCTAGCTATATTCTTCTTTTACAGGAATTCTTTTTGAATGTGAAGGATATTCTTCGAGCTCCCACTGATGTGACAGGCCAGTTTCAGAAATGGGAAAATCAAGAAGTAGAGCTGAACAAAAAGTGAGTGGAGCATTCCTGCTTCTTTCTGAATTGTGTCACTTCATGTTTAATTCTTTTTTCCTTACAATATCACTTGCAATGTGTATAGTGATATTTATATCTGTAGAATTCCCACTTAACATCCCAATTCTTCACAAGCAATCATTTTAGTCTTGGGACATCTTTATGAGTTATAGATGGAATTGTCAATTTCCCTTTTGTTTGTGTTAAGTACACTGGCATGCCTCATTGCCATGTTTGTGAAAGGAAAGAGAACTTTTTTGTTAAATAGATGTCATTTTCTTCACTACGTGAAATCTTGTTTTCTCTCTGAGAAGTGACCAATAATTCACAGTTGGCTACAATTGGAAAAACAATAATTACATATTTCAAAGTATAGTAAGCTGAGACAAACAGAAGTCGAATGACTTGACTAAAACCACAAAAGATCAGAGTGCCAGTGTTTGAAAATGTTGTTGAGACAGTGATATCAATTTTGCAGTCTTTTGACTTTTATAACAAAACTACCATTATTATTTGTAATGCAAACAGCTTCCTAAATTACTTCTCTTATGTCTGAAATTTAAAATAGAAGCACCTTACATTGCAGTGCTAAAATTGTTTCCTAGTTCAGTTCGCTGTTGTGGCCGCTAGTGTTACTACTGAAGGATTAAGTGCAGATGTTTCTGTGTATTGATATGCTCTGAAAATTTTATCTTCAGCTTGAGGTTGGTGGAGATAAGGCCTTTTCTAAAAAAAGCTGGGAGATAATAAGTAATAGAGAGGTTAAAAGGAAGGGATAAAGAAGTGTGAGGAATAGAAGATCTGCTTCATGGATATTGGGTTTTGTCTCCTTTCTCCTACCACTTCTTTTTTCTTGGAAAAAGTACATTGTTTGAAACCATAAAACCTTTGTGTGATGAAATGGTACTTAATATATTGTATTATTTATTATACCATTAACATGACAAAGGTTTGCATGAATTTATTCCTTTTATCCACTTGTAATATCTTCATAATAATTCACTTTGCATTAAGTTTACTTCCAAATTGGTGCTCCTTCCTGGAAAATACTAGAGAACTTGGCTGGTATACAGAGGTAGGAGAGCAATACTGTAAAAAAATTAAAAGTGAGCCCAAGAAGATACTAAATAAGCAATTCATACTGCTTTAAAAAGAAAATTTGCATGAGAAGACTGGTTGCTGAAAAATTGCTTGATGTAATTTATTTGGATACTTGTTGCCAATTAGATTATCCTGCCTGCCTTTGTCCACGGCAGAGAAACTGCAGGATTATGATAATGCCTTTTTTCTTGCTCATCTGTTTTTCCTTCAAACCTAAACTATGACCAGCAAAAAATGATCTTACTTTTAGGTCCCCTTACTCTTCTACCAGAGACTCTGACAGAGTCTGTTGCAGGGTTTTTGGCATGAGTAGTTAAAAAGAATCTTTTTCTCCTCAGTTTTTACGAGAAGAAAGCAGCAATTCATGAAGCACTGTGTGACAATATTGACACCCGCTCTGTCTTAGAAGAAATGCGCTCTTTAGTCAGCCAGAGTAACTCCTATATTGCTGCAAAAAAATCTTCCAGACAGATGCCAAACAGACTTCTTTTAGAAAACATCAGCTCCTATCTCACTCAAATGCTAAAGGTATGTAACAGCAAGGAGTATAATGTTGCTATTGCACTGTGCAGTTATAACTTGTATTTTCAAGTATGGAGGGGTCTTTGTTTAAATCTTACAGGAAACTAGAGATCTTCCACACATCCCCCAGCCAAAGCAACCCCAAACTGCAGTGTTTGCTGCAGCAGGAAAAAATTTTGAATCCTCCATGTTACATTATGTTTTCAGCTAATGTTTTGTTGAATAAAGGAGAGTCCCTAATACCTTCAAGAAAAATTAGATAGTAGAAAAAATATGAAGTCAGCATGACAAATCTGACAGTTTTAAAGCTAAATTTGAAAGTCAATGCTTTGTATGGTGTATCAATTACAAATCAGAAGATTGTCTTGATAGAGTTGTGAATTCTGGTTTAAATGAGAACTATTCAAAAGCCTAGTATATGTGATTTTGCTTAGTTTTCACATACCTGTGAACTGATATATACAATCTTTCTTTTTCCGTGACCAGATTTTTGGTGCCATAGAAACTGATGATGCAATTGGTTTTCCTGTTGGAGGGACTAGTCAAAATATAAATGTAAGTGAAGGACAAAATACACTAAACAGAATTACTCTATATCCTTTGAGAGCTTAGGTTAAAGTGGTGGCATTACTGATACGTAGCTGAATTGCATTCTTTTTGCTTTTAACTTTTGAATCTGATGTAATTAATTGGCTTAGGAAGCAGGATTTTTCTTTTACAAGAGTTGGAGTTTTTATAGGCTTGTTTGATTTAATGACAGACAAATTGTATAGCAACCAGAAAAAGAATTATCTTGTCTTCTGAATGATGAGTCTGTTTCCTAAACCACATGTGAACTATGGACAGCACATGCTGTAGTCTAAAGACTCATTACAAGTATTTGTATGCTAAGTAGTTTCAGAAATGTAATTATACTGATTAAACTTCTTTGTGGTACACCAGAAAGCAGCCTGGAGGCAGCTGGAGTTTTATCCACGTTTCAATCTCTTCTTCTGATCTCATTTGCAGCCACAGTTTTTATGTGGCTTTCAAAGGCTGTTTTGCTTTAGTCACCCAGCAGTTCTGCTGCGATGCAGAATTTTTCTGGAAATACCTGAGAGGTACCTGATGAAAGTGCTGATGGGCTCTGGAATAACTGGAACATTTTCTGGTGCAGGCAGGAGAAATGACTCCATGTGAAAACTATCAACACTTTGTTGGTGCCAAAAATCTCTTATGGACACATCAGTGCTGTTTCTCACGTATTTTTCTGCATTAAAGGTGTGACCTTGCACCTTTCTGTTCCTCCTTAGAAGGAATAAATGAAACATTTCTGGTGTAAAAAATAAGCTTTTTATTCATCAAAGGAATTGGCAAACTTGCTTGTGGTTGGAAGAATGGGAATGAACATTCATCTGATAATTGCCAGTGCAAATACATTTGTGTGCTGTGGAAATTTCCATTAATGACATAGTAAGGAAGATGTTCAGTGTTGCCTACAAAGCCCATCAGTAGTGATTTTTTAATTAAGCTCAGAATTATTTTGAATTTCAGAAGAAAGGTAGCACTTTAACACTTCCTTTTTAAGGAAAATGAAAATTAAATTTGTATGTAACACTTCAGGCAGTCTTTCCAATAGATATGCTTTATGGAAGGATATTTATGGTGATAGCTTGAAGCTACTGTCTTTCACTTTAAAATAACACTGCCAAGGGTAGTAGAATGAGAAGAATCTTGGGCAGAAAAAAAAAATCCTGTGCTGACACATTTTGTTGTCCACAAAAATTGGATTTGTTACTCATGTGCAACAAGCCAGTAATTACACCCTCAACAGTGACATTGATTATTTGTTTCAGAGTTGTGCAAGCCTGGGTACTCAGTGGTATTCCACAAATCAAGCACATGAACTATCAAAACTTTTTACTATTTATGTGTTTTAGCAAACAAAGCAACTAGTGTTCATTGGCTACAAGTTATGTAATCCTCTTAATAATTTGTATTCTGACCTCTCTTGGTTAATAATTTTATTGCTTCCCATGCTAATTAGTCTGCACGCTCAGTCTTTCTGTTCTTTTGAGTAAATGGGTTCCTTGGGTCCCTGTATTGGTGTTTGAAATTACCTTTTACCCGCTGGGAGCTGGTTCAGTGCAGTTGCTGAGTTGGCTTTGAGTTTCTTCCTTATCTTGGGAGTTCTACCAAATGTCCTTGTGGCCTGTAAATTCTTTGTGGCATTCTTTGTGTCCACTATCAATGGTCCATCCTTCTCCCCAAGTTTTGTTAACCTCCCCTAAGGTCAGATATCACTGTAACATGTCCAGCCCTAAACCTTAACACGGCAATTCTACCAACAAGTAGTTTGTTTTTCTAACGCCTGGACATCACACAGAGCTTGCTTGTTAGCTGCTGTATGTTTCAGGGATTAAATCTCCCTTCTTGTTGATTAGGCGTGAGAGGATACAAAAATCAAACATTAGAGAACATCCTTTCTGAAGAAGATTTTACCCATTCTACATTTTGCAACACTGTTAGTACAGTTGTCAGAAGAATCCTGTGCTAACATCTTTTACACTCAAGAATCTTCTGTTTATTATCACCCAGGTCATTACTGGTGTTAAGCATTATAATATAAAAATGCATAATATCACAAATGTTTTGGCTGTTTCATTAAATATTGTACTGTCTTTCAGTCCTCTATGCAAATTCTTGTTTTTCTTAGCACAAATTAAAGGAGGTGAACTTCCAAAGTTCAGAAACTTCTCATTCATTACAGAAGGCTATGGGTCAGGCCAGTTGTTTCCTTGTTTAAATTCGAGATGACAGAACCGAGTCAATATCTCCAAAAAAGGCATAATCCAGTTCACAGGTGCTGAAAGAAAAACTGGCTTAATTGCCATAGGTCAGTAATTTACTTGAAAAGTGGATATAAGAGATTTGAAGTCAGAAAACCTCAGTTCCATAATATCACTTTCCAAGTGAATTCAGCATTTCTCTCGAGTTAGCTATTGAGGAAGTAAAATGCTTTCCCCATTCTACTTTATTTGCATGAAAAGGTACTTCCAGTGCAGAGGGGGAGTAGAGTTGTAACTGTTATTCACTTTCCAGAGTCTGTTCCTTGGGCCAAAACTTGTCAGCACTGGATCTGATTATGAAGCTGACTGCAGTGTTCACATTTATAAAAGGTTTTAACAGAGCTCCTTGGTTCTTTTCATAGGGGCACTTTTACAGCATGACAGACTATCTTGTCCCTTAATTGCACAGAGATTTGTCATGGAGATTAAACAGACAGGAAAGACGTGTGCAAATTGTAGAGGAGACAAAAGTTTGCAATTTTTTTTCTCTCCCCCACCCTCCAAAGTAATGCAACTTTTAATTTAGACTTTCCCCCGAGGGCCTGGCTTTACCTCTTGGGATTCCAGAGAAGTGTTGGCAGACACTGATCTGTAGTTGTTATTGTAGCTGTTCACTGACTGCCTGCTGCTGCCATTCACTGCCACTGAGACCAGACTCACAGGACTTCTTCTCTGAAATTTCGTGCCTAGTGTTTACTTACACCTGAAATAATTCAACAGTAATCTTTCCCCACTATTTGTGGGAGAGGGAATTGTATGAGGAATATAGAGAATTGCACTGTCTGTACAAGTAGTGTAAGCTAAAATCTCAGGAACAGATCTGTTCTAATGAAAATTAGTTCTAATATCAGTTTCACATGGTATTATTATCTGATAAACAGCTGGGCCTAAGACAACACAGTACATGAAGGAGCAAATTCACGTGAGTGCTGTTTTTAGCCCTGCACTGCATTATAGTTAGCTGGATTGTGGCATAACCCTGTAGAAGTGCTGGATCTAACTGAAAGGAGGTGAAAAAGGAATGGAGAGAGGCTGAACTTGACAAGCTGATTTTATCTGTGCAAAAGGAAAATTGACAGCTAACGCAAATTGTCATCTATCCTTTGACATCAATAGAGCAATGACAATTTTTATTAATACAGATCTGCCCCGAGGGTCAAGTTCCATCCAACAGCACATAAATATGAAGTGGGGAGGGACATGTTTTATATCAAATGATGATTAGCTAACTGTGGAAATAATGATCCTGCAGATTGAGTCTACGGTGATGCCATACCTCCAAGTTCTTTCTGAGTTCAGAGAAGGAGTGCGACAAATCGCCAGAGAGAAGAAAGGTGAGAGTTCACTTTTTCCTGCACTGCTGCACATGAGGCTTGAAGGTTGTAGGAACCAAACTGGGGGAGAGGATGTTGGGGTGGGTGTGAGGCAGCTGATAATCTGTCCTTGCTTAGAGAGTAAAAGTAAGGCATCTTTAATTCAGAGCTGCTTTGAATTTTTGCATCTCTGCTGCCTATCTTCTTAATCTGGGAATCTTTTTAGGCTGCTAAACTAATTTACATGTCCTAAAGAATCTAAAAGTTCTGGCATGATGAGGTGTAGCTGCTGTTTTTCTAGGTTAGAGTGCTCCATGCTTTCTAGGTATGAAAGTACCCATAATCTCTTCCCCAGGGAGCTTGCATTTTCTTAATAGTGTAGATCAACACAGTAATAGTGTCTGGATTTAAATAGCCCGAGATGTTCACTATTATTTGTTAGCATAGTTGGAATTGTAGCTCCCCTGATGGTAATTAAGTGCTCTCGTTGGAGAATTCATCTGGGGGTTTGCTAGAAGTTTCAGGTGCTTTTTTTAATCTCTCTTAAAAGCTTTGATCATGCTGTGATGTGTTGGCAGCAGAGCTATAGAGTGTTAAAAAGGTGTTCCATTAAGCTTTCTTTGATTTTACTGATATTTCCTAATGGAGGAGCTCTTACTATTTTCTGCTGTTCCTGTGGAATTTTGCATGTCTTCAGCGTGTATTTGATTCTTGTTTTCTTAAAACTTGGACACTGGGATTTGTACTTGAAAGCAAAACAGGGCATATTTTATACATAAAACATACAAGTAACCCATATATTACACAGAATTACTTGAGTGTCTGGTAGCTTTTTCAGCTGGAAAAGACTCTTGACTCTCATTCTGCTACTTTTGGAGTCCTTCTAAAGCTGATAAATTTGCATTAAAAGCACAAAACTGTATTTGCTAATTTGCTCTGCTATTATAGGCCTAATTGATGCTGAGAAAAAGGCTTATTACTAAGTTTCAATAGTTCCAACAGTAAATATTTTCTGTAACTTCAATTAATTCAAGAGGTTTGTGTATATATCTTCAGCCAAAAATGTGAGCTTTAGTCTTTTGGTATTTAACATGTTTATATGAAGTTTTTTTTCCCCTTGCTTTATGATGGCTGAGCTAACTTGATCATTGCTTTTAGCAGTGGAAAGGTTTAAATATCACAGGGCTTCTTGTAGATCATTTTTAGAGCACACTTGGCTCTAGACTGCTTACTGGCACTTGAATTCACTTGGAAGGCAGTGATTTTTTTGCCTGAAATACACTGGACAGTGAGAATCAAAGTGGATCTAGTTGCTGCTTGGTTGGGGTATGGAGCACTCTGCAATTTGACCAGGGAGGTACCTTTTTTTAAAACTGTTTGAAATATGGAAGCTGAGTGGTGGTTGGCAGGACCTGCACTGACATATTACTGCTTTCTTTCCCTTTGCCCATTAAACTCCTGCTTGCAGGAAGTGTTAAATTATTGTAAAAGTTGTTCTGATTAGTGGCTGGGGATATTACCTCTGCATGGCTGTAGGCAAAGGGAGTTTCCCCACCATAGCCTGTTGCTGGCAGGGTTGTGTTAAATATTATTTAAAGCAATCTTTAAGTATTTTAATCTTAAGCTTTAAGTATTCTCAGATGTTAAATAAAAAGCATGTGGCTCTGTAAAATCTGCAGAGTATTACAAATGTCCCCATTTGTACACATGCACTTTGAAAATGTATCTACAAAACATTTCACAGAATAGCCATTTCTAAATCTATGGTTTTAGTAATAATCAAAATATATACACTCTGCCAAAATGTTACTGGTCAAAACTAAGGGTAGCATTCAAATGTGGCCTTGATAATTCTCACAGTGCCCTCTGCACCTTCTGCCCTCTTCTGAATGTGTCATGAGTTGAACCAGCACTGGGACAAACTCTCTCACTGTAGCATTGCTTGCTCTCATCTTTTGCTGCCAGTCTTTACATCTGGCATTCTCCAGATGCTTTTCAAGCTCCCCTTTCTCCTTCCCATCACAGTGTTCTGATTCACAACATCTCAGCATCTGTTTCACATCTGATACTCTTTGGCTTGAAATTCACAGGAAAAGTGAAGAGGTCTGGGAAATAGTAACAGGCCTGAGGAGTGTCTCTATCTGCTGGGGTGTTGATGGGCACTGGTGATAAGGTGGTTTCCTGGTCACTGTCCTCAGTGAGAGCCTTCTTATGTCCTGAGGCAGCCCATCAACAACCCCCTACCCAATCCTAAACATATTTGTTCTGGAGGTGCCACATGCAAAGAAGAGGCACATTTCAGCAGAAGCGTGGTGCTCACTCGTCTGGATGACAGGATTGATGAGAGCACGTGTCCTCTCATAAATAATATGTTTCATTATATGTTTCTCCTTGATGGATTTGTTCTTCTTCACCTTTCAATTATTCATGATTTTAGAGAAGTAAACATCTATAACTGTGCAGATGTTGTTTTGGTGAATAAGCAGTAGGTGTTTCTGATAACAGTCTTGATAGGATATCTGCAATTCCTTTGTCTAGGTTAGAGCCAACACCTTTTAGTGTCAACAGCCAGTGAGGTAATCTTATCCCTGCTTTATCTGAATGGCTGATTTAGAGTTGCATCAAACATGACTGTGGTTCACTGTGTGTAAGTGCTCTGCATCAGAAGAAACAACGACTCCCTTCACGGCAGACACAAGAGGTTCTGTACACTGCAGTGGTTTCCTGTGCAAAGAGAGAGGCACAGAACACAGCCATGCACTGAAACAGGGTGTTCCTTTTGATGGTTTTAGGATAGTCCCTGCTGTTCACTCGCAGCTCTCTGAGAATTGTGGAAGAGATGAAGGCTCAGGGATGGTACTTGTATCTACCAGAATGTGCAGTGTTTAGGAAACTGCCTGGATGGAAGCCTCCACTGCCTGAAATAATAACTTGGAGACCCTGAGTACTTAGGTTTAAGTGGCTAAGAATTGCTGAAAGGGAGAACACCTGTTACACTTGCTAAGTGTTCCTCCCAAATACCAGCCTGCCTATAAAAAATGCCACTGAATTCACAACAGCAACATCCTGGGTCTCTTTGCTGCATTTAGTCCCTCTTAACTGTTCTGCTGCTTCTCACCTGATACAACTTCTCATCCAAAAAATTATCTTGTGTGAAGTTTTGTTTTCCCCTTAAGAGCTGTTAGCATATATTTCAGCTAAATCTTAAGTTCTTAATTATTTGCTGTCATCAAAGCCTCTTTGGTAAGTTTGCAAGGGAAAAAAAAATTAGCCATGATGTCCTGATCACCATGCAGAAAGCCAAACCAAAATTCTGTGTTCTGCTACAACTAGATTGCTTGAAACAAAGAGGATGTTGAGATTACAGTTCCTCTGACAAATGTGTGTGTAGTTATCAAATCAATAAAATCATAGTACTTCAAAGGGCACTGTTAGATTTAGCACAGGATATGTTAATTTGTGATTTTTCTAAAATTAGGTTTTTAACCTTTCTTACTGCACATCCTACAGCAACCATTAGGGTTTTCCTGAGTCATATACCCTTTCCACCACATCCTGGAAGAATTGTTGCATCATTTCTGAATTGCCTTGGATTTTCTTTCTGTTCCCCTTCAAGAACAGTGAGGGTATCTTGGAAGAAATTTATGATTTTCAAGTCCTTCCAAAGAAACATGCTGCTTCTCTGTGTGGCTGAAATAAGGCAGGACTTATCACTTTAAAAGAAAAGACCTTTCTCTCTCTGTGTGAGAGAACTGCAATGTCTCAGTTGCACTTGAGTAACTATGCAGCTGGATAAAAGTACACTTTGGCCAAATTTTACTTCACTAAAAGTATTTTTCATGCTCTGTAGTAACTGAAGTGCTGCAGTTGAGTGATGCCCTTCGGGATGACATCCTGCCTGAACTCGGAGTTCGATTTGAAGATCATGAAGGTACCCAGTTATCTCTTGAAACTTTGTAGGAGCTGTTTTTATAATCCTGCTGTTTTCCTAAGAAGTGGGAAAACAGTCAAAACTAATTTGGAATAATTCAGCAAACTAAGGTATTGCAGAGCTATAGCATATCATGTGCACACCATATATGTATATTTCATATGCACTATATATAATAGCACATAATATGTATCATCTATAATGATATATATATGTATGAATATATATTATAGAACTGTATATTGGAATACATGTACAGAATTAAAAAAAACATACTTTACAATATATTTCACCTTTTTGTATAGCACCTAATTTCTTAGTCACTTTTGAGTACCTACAGAGTTGTATTTGCATTCAGCATGCAACAAGAAAGCAATTAGCACAGGGTGAATACATTTATCTTCAACTAATCAAGAAATTAATTCATCTCTTTTTGCTTCATTAGGACTTCCAACTGTGGTTAAATTAGTGGATAAGGACACATTATTGAAAGAAAGAGAAGAAAAGAAAAAGGTAATTATTTTAGGCAACCTATGTTTTTGAAACTTAAAGTAATGTTTAAGCTATGGATATTTTTACATTTATTTGATAATTCATAAGAAAAATCATAGCAGACTAGCAACAAGGAAGATGACCTAAGATAATTGATACAAAAATTTAAGTGTGTTGGAAAAAAAGAAATTTTTGAAACAGCTTCTTGAAAACTTTGTATGGCATCTAGTGAATACCTCTAAGATTTTTTACTTGTTTTTTTAAGATCTTCATGTAACTAAGGGAGGTTCAGTATTGCATTCCAGCTGTATTCTATCTCTGGAAGAACAATTCCAGTAAGAAGCTAATTCAGACTTCTTTTGTTTGTACAAATGAAGTCAACATTTTCCACAGAACTATATTCATCTTATATGTGAGGAAAAAATGTACTGGCTAAATCTTAATTAATATAGCATGGATTAGTGAGATAGTCAGGATGTGGGGGCAAGAATCCATGTTACTCTACAAAGCTTGTGAATTTGAATTCACATACACAAGGTCTGTACAGAAACTCTGCTTTTGGCATTTCTTAGCATTAATATTTGACTTTGTAATATTTAAAAGTAACACTTCATATGTCCATCTTCAATTTCACCAAATAATAAAATTCTATCACGACTAGAAATATTTGGAAGACTTTCCAACATTCTTCCCTCGGTGCTGATATTTTTTAGAAGAGGGAGAAGTAAAAAGCCATTTTAGTCAATTCCAGATGTTTTCATCAGAGTGACATTTGAAGGCAGTTTGTTTATAGCTGCTGGGTAGGACCTGCAGCCAGAGTCCCTTTTCCCTGGAAACAGCATCATGTTCAGTACTTGGCAGAACCCTTGGAGAATTGACAGGTCTCTCCCGGGCAAGTGCAAGATGGGATTTTTAGCAAGTTGGCTAAATTTGGATAGTTGTTTCCCTAGGAACATCAAGTGATACAACTGCTGCTTGAGGAACTGTGATATCTTCACAGTTGGAGGCAAGAGCCTAAAATATCATTGAAATACAGGCATTTTTAAAAGTCATTTGCAAAACATTTTCCCCCTAAAATGATAGGACAATTTCTTTAAGGTATTCTTTTATAGGTATCCACTTTGCATGCAAAATGCATTCTGAACAGTTAAAACTGGCTTAACTGTGAATAAAAGCAAATGAAATCAAAGTCATACAGTGGGAAGTATCAGACAATCCTAATTACAAGGCATGGTGCATTTGCTGCAGGTCATGCTGCCAGTTCTGCCTGTAATTAGATAGCCAGGGGAGCTGGATATCTAATTACAGGCAGAACTGTGGAAAACAACCAAATGAAATAGTGCATTACCTTTTACTCACTAACACCGTCTGTCACAGATAGAAGAAGAGAAAAAAAGGAAGAAAGAAGAAGCAGCCAGGAAAAAACAACAGCAGGAAGTAAGTAACCTCATTTTGAAGGAAAGTGTAGGCAGCAGTAGTCACGTGCAGGAAAGAATATTAGAACACAGGCTCTCTGCCCAGCCTTAACCAGGTCTCCATTCCTTTTTTTGTGTACAATTTCCTGCTCAGAATGGCTTTGGCTTGCAGTTCAGGACTTTCAATTCTTATAGAGAAACCATGAACTGCAAGCCAAAGCCTGGACTTGCAATTCTTATAGAGAAGCCATATTTGAAAACACAACTAAAGCCTGCAAAAACTTACTACAAAAGAACTTGTAGCACCTAATTTCAGTCCATAAACAGTATTATTTCCTTTATTGAAAAAGTAATATCTTACATGCATGTTACTGTTAGAGAATATTTTGCTTGTGTCATTATTTTATTCCCTTTCTCATATCATAGGTATATGTGAAAGGGTTTATTTATATCTTTTTTTTTCTTTTTCTCTGTAAAAAATCCCCCGTTGCTTATGATTGAGCAGGGAAATGTTTTACCTCTGTGACTGGAATTCAGATAGCTCAAAGGTTTTGAACCTCAGATGGGAGTAGACAGAGATGAGCTCATAAGAGACAATATTGTTTGCCATGCTGATGATTTTAACAGTACAGGAAATACATTCCTGTGTTAAAAGAGGAAGAAAACTTAGAGAGCACCCCATAAAACAAGATAAACAGCATTTGTCATCCACAGATTCCAAGTACCTTTTTTCATTTTTTCCAAAAGGTGATTCCTTTGCGTTGGGCAAAAATTACATGGAAAAGATTCTGAGATGTGCTTGTTTACAGATAAAGGAGAGTTCAGTTTGTTTTCAGTGCAATTACTGCATCTGATTCTTCTGTGACCTGCATCGAAACCTTTGCCTGTCAGCAGGAAACTTGATAGAGGTGGTTCCCTTTGCAGTGAGCTAATTGCTGAATATTCTTTATGATAGCAGCTATTCACTCCGTGTTGACTAAAGAACCAAGTTAGCAAGAATCAGATGTAGTTTTTGGAATATAAAAGCAATTTATTTTGAGTTTCTGCAATGCATCTGTTTTATAAAGTGGTTCTCTGCAGGTTTAAAAGTTTTCCCCCAGACAAGCACAGCTAAGACCTACTGAGTTGTTGCTCACTCCAAGTTTCTTTTCACATAATAAACAATTATGAATTTAATGCTCCTTGATTTTGAAATTATAGTCTACTTTCCTTTTGCATATGTGACAGGTTGTCAGTAATTAACTGTGATGTTAATGCATGTTTTATATTACAGGCAGCAAAACTGGAAAAAATGAAGATTCCACCACATGAAATGTTTAAATTGGAACTTGACAAATATTCCATGTTTGATGAAAATGTAAGAGACGTTTCCTTCCCCATTTGCACATACTTATTTGTATATGTTTATACCAATCTTGTTCCAAACCTCCAGGGTAGTGCTATTAAAGTGGCAAGAGGAGGGAAGGAGAGAAAGAAAAGGTGATACATGAATTTTATTGTGTACTGGGGAGCAAGGTCTCTTTTATCCATCATTTCAAGGGTATTTTCCTTCTACGTTCCTGTGTACATTCATTGTACATTTCCTTTGGCTGCCCTTATTGCAAAGCAAAACATATATTGTGAGTAGGAATGTGTATGATGTTCATTCACAGATTTACTACTCTGGTGCAAGGCAAGGTATTCATTTGCAAGTAAAAACTCCCCAGTTCTGCCAGAACTGATGTTTTTTGGAGAGTCCCTGTGTTTGCTGTTCCCTTCTGCCCACTGTTTTGCTCTCTCCTGGCAAAAGCTCTCTGAAGGGGCTGTATGCATAACTTTGCTCTTGATTGCTCCCCTTGGGGATAAAAGGGTTACTTGGAAAGCATAAAGCACTGTTTCTTCACTTCTACTTGATTTGGGTCGTTGATCCTGCTTCTGCCTCTCCCCTTCACCTAAACAAATTCAAGCCCTGGGGACAAGTCAGAATAGAGAGGGTAAATACTGGAAAATACCCCTGCAAGCCAAGGAGAATGTCCATAAAAATGCTGATCATACTTTCTCCATCCAGAATATAAATCTCATACTGCTTTTGCTTTAAGCCTTGAATTCAATCTGCTAGTATGATTAAAAGATTATTTTAACCATCTGTTCAGGAATTAGTCATTATTCTCTTAACTAAAACCATCTAGAAGTTAGTGGTCTGAGCTTCCTTTATGTGGTTCAGGACAGAGATAAATACACCCTGATGCCTCTTGTTTAGCTATGAAGGGAACATTCAAAAATAGTCAGTTAGCTGTCAAACTTCTAGGTGACTAAAATTAGCCAAGATACACTCCTTCCTGACAGCCTGTCATTATGACATTATCTCCCTATCTTATTAAAACATGATTCCTTAAAGAACAAAAGCAGTCCAAGAATTTATCTTAAATACTCTCTTTTTTAATATATTTCAGGGATTTCCCACCCATGATACAGAAGGCAAAGAACTTAGCAAAGGACAAATTAAGAAGCTAAAGAAACTTTATGAAACCCAAGAAAAGCTACACAAGGAGTATCTACAAATGGTTCAGAATGGAAGTGCAAATTGAAAACAACAGGACTTTTTATTTAGAAGGCGAGTGCTGGGTTCCCATTGAAGAAGTGAGCATATACTGATGCTCAAATTTCTGTTTACACTTTCTATTATGTGCAAAGTAAAATTCCTGTTTACGTGGGTTAATAATGTCATCTGGAAATGTAATAAAAATCCATCATTAAAAAAAAAGCCCACCTGTAAGAAGTTTCTTCTCAACAGTAGCAACAGTGCTTGACAACTCTGTTTGTGAAAGTGTTGCTCAGTCAGCAGATCCACATAAGGATTCTTGTTCATTCTAGCTGTCCAGGCTTTGGTTAATTTGTCCTACATACTGATCTCTATCTAAGACCCAATGTTACAGTCAGAAAAAATTATTGCTAAATGGGAGCTGAGTAATTTGCCCCACAGCAAGAACAGTATTTTCCAGATGACTTAGTATCTACATAAGCAGGAAAAGTGGGTAGTTCCACTATGATACATATTCTAGCTGCTGCTATTAAAAACTCCCATAAGGATACCCAGAACACTTTACATAGTAGAAGTTAACAGTCCCTTTGTTGAAAAAGGGAACAGATCATCAACCTGCAGTTGCAGTCAAGTGGGTAAGTACAAGGCAAATGCACCTGCATTCAACAAACAGGTGGGAAAGACATGAAGGGCTGATGGCAGAGGTGGTGTGTTCTTGGAGCTATCCCTTCAAGGAAACAGGAACCCTGCCAAAGTACCTGATTACCCAAAGTACTCAGTACCTAATTACCAGTTCAGAGCCACGGGGAATTAACAGAGGGTTTCCTACTGATACACAGTTTGTGGATTGGTTTGCAGTTAGGGAATACAGCTCGACGTTGTCCTGTATTCAAGACTGGTGTTTTTAACATGATTATTTAACCCCCAGATAAAAACCTTTCTGATGGTCACATTATGTCTGCAGGGAGAGTTCTTTGTTGCCTACCAATACATTTCACTGGCAGAAGCTATGAAATGAACTAAAGGTCATGAAATCCTAAAAAATATTTCACCTACTTTGCAGCTGCACAGAACAGCCAAGTGTCTGATTTGCAGAACTATAGTCATTCAGTATTCTCAAAGTGACTTGCAGAAAGTCATACTGTGACACCTATTTTCTCAACTCTTAGGTTCATGCTACAATCTGAGGCTATGTTCCTTTCCTTAATTAAGAGTTAAAACATCTTTGCTTTTCCTTGATATATTTATATTCCTCCTTCTGAGGAATGAACACATAAACAGAAAGGTCTAGTAGGGGTTTTTTTCTAATTTGTCTGTATTTGCCTTTGAAAACATACATAATGTTAAGGTCAGTAAAGCAGATGCATCCTGTGTACAGAAAATAAAATCTGTTGTGAAGTACTTGTATGTGATTGTACGTGACTTGTATGTATGAATCTTGTGTAGTGGGGAGAATACTGAGCTTATCTTTATTCCACAACCATCTTTTTGAAATGTGGTTTACAGAACTCTTCCTTTAGCTTGCTGATACTAATTTAATTAATTTTGCATTCAATATTTGATTATTCTGCTAATTTCTAATCGATTTTATAAATGCATGTTTAAACTGCACACTGATACTTTAAGCATCCAGGCCTGGCCATCAGGGAAACTTCTCCATCCTTGGGTATGGAAAGAGAAAAGGCTCAATTACATTTTTTGCAGCATTTTAGATCCTAACTCCCTTTGGCATTATCAGCTCATAATTTTCTTCCCAGCATGCTCCCTGAAAGATGCACATGCACTCAGGATGTCTTTGATAGGAAGGGACATGCCTATGCTGCTTCTGAAGTTGCAACTTAATGCCAAGTAGTACCAGGAATTTGAATGCAGAAATTGTTTTTGGTGATCTGAGTTAGCACTTAATTAAAGTTAGTTAGTATTTATCCGTGGAGAAAATGCTGTTGATCCATGGCTGTCCTGGACTGTAGTTTATGACATCTACATGACAAAATCCTGGCTTTTGTCCCCACATTTTGTTTTTTCTCTTCCTGCTATGTTTTCACTAGAACCTAATCTAATTCCATTACTTACCTACCATATCAATGTAAAAGAATGTGGTTTTTAAAAATGTCCTTTTTCTTTCCTAAATGCTTCATTTTGTTTCTGGGACAACTCTCCTTGCAGAGATCTTGGGAGCATTTCAAACTCACATTTTCCAAAGGTTATTTTCCAGTCTTTCTTTATGCTTCCCACATGCACACACTGCTTCCTCCCTCTCTCCCTCCCTCGGTATGTTTTTTTAAATTCAGTATGCGTAAAATCCTGGTGAAGGAAAACTTGGTAGCAAACAAAGGATGCTGCAGCCAGGCTTGGATGCACACTGCTTAAAATGACGTTTTCAATGTGGGCGTGCCAATTGAGCTGTGGGATTAGTGAATGGCACAGACAATCCCTGGCAATCCCTCAAGGTGGCACTTAAGTGAATTTCACTGCACTTTGTGAGAGAGACCTGGCAAGCAGGAGAAGGGAACGCAACAGCAATGGTCTGCAGTGTCTTAGTCATCTCTCTCAGCCAGAAAAAGGGAGAGGACCGACTACACAGTATTTTTTTTTTTTTTTNAGATTTTTTTTTTTTTTTTGGTGAGGTTTCTTTAAGGTCATGCATACGTACACACTCTCAGGGAAGCCAGTTTGAAATATGATTCTCTAGCCATTATGAAAATTATGAAAATCCTCATAGCAAAATCTTAGCATTTTAAAATATTTTAATTTTCTGGAACAGAGACCTCGTCTTGCTCATACAACATGGAGCTTTTCATTTCCCATCTATCAAAGAATTTATTCAGAGATGGCAAGGGAAGATAGAAGAGTGGTGTTTCTGTTTTTAATTGCACCCTTGGCTGAAGGCCAAACTTGGCAGCAGCAAATTTTGTTTGTCTTTTGCTCAGAGTGTGCCTTTCAGCCTTTCTGATGTGAATATTCCCATTAACATCAAATGTGAATACTGCTCCACTCAAGAGAACAAATTCCTCCCATCACTCAGTTTGCTCAGATACTGGTAGAAAAATCTGTGAATTGTTCAGTGTGAACTTGATGCCACCAATCTTTTCAAAGACTTTCAACTGATGAGTGCTGATTACATTTATGATACTCTCTGACCTGTTTATCCTAACATTTTATTTGCTGTCTCCTGTTGCACAAAGGCACTAGTACATTTCAAGTGTGCAAATAAACAATTCGCTGCCACATACAGTGCGTAGCTTAAAATGTAGAAAAAGAAGTGGAAGGTAAGTTTAAGCATTCTCAGCTGGTGGTAGTTGTTGGACCAACTTTAGCTGCCTCTTTAACTACACAACTTCTACCACACAAATATGGGAAGTAATTTTGCTGCGCTCTGTGCTTTCACAAGGCAATTTCTATATGTACAACATGCATAGTATTCAACATGCCTTGAAACAAACCAGATAAATTAAGAAGCACTTCAGCTATTTAGTGCCAAGACTCTGCTTAGCAATGATCAAACTTCTTCCTCCCCTGCAAGAAAAGTCATTGACAGACAAAGTCTTATAAGTCAGATTAGGCTGTGAATGTCTGGCATCTCACCCAGTGAGAGCAGTTTCCATTAATACCCACCCAAGGGCAGAAGACACAGACAGTTTTAATGCCAGTTACAGATCTCAGCCTAGCCTTGCTCTCTCCAGTGTCAAGTGCATCTGTTTGGCAGCTCGGGCACAATCCCTCCCCTCAGTTTTGGTTCTCCAAGCTCTTGTATGTGAGGCTGGGTGCTTAAATTGAGCCAGGGTGATTCAGCAGATATCCATTTGCAGCTCTCTGCAGGGTAGAAGCACCTGACAGCAAGATGACTCCACAGATTGTACTTTATCCACGGTCCTGGAGCCTAGCACTGTGCTATGAGAGGTTAGACAGCAGTCAGCAAAAATCCCTCATTGATCATGGAAGATTTAATGCCTTTGGAGACAGGCACTAAAAATCCAGCGTGTAAGGTAACTGAAATGTATGTTTACTTTGATATACAGGTGCAGAAAGGTGCAGTTAGATTACACAGTCAGGCAAAACCTCTCTTGTATCTTCGTAGGAGACAAAGTTTGGAGTTTGTACTCAGCATCTGAGTAACTTTTAACAAAGAATACTTGATATCTCTGAGCCAGCAGCAAGCACAGGAGTGCGGAGTAGGAATACCTTCAGATAAACTCTTCTTTCAGAGTTCATTGTGCTCTTCTTAGAACACTGAGAATTAAACATAGTCACTACCATGAATAAGGTTGTCCCAAAATTAAGGATTAATGGAAATACGAGGAGGCTGTTAACCTGCTGATGTTAGAAAAAGGACTGGTTTGGAGAAACAGGGAAAGGGAGCTGGAAGCAAAGTAACAAAGGGGAACCTTCCACTGAACATGTCCTCTGGCCCACCAAATCTGCTTGTTTGTGCAGCTGGCCACAACATTCCTGCAGTTCTTTCAAAATTATCTCATTTTTAATTATAGTATTGATGTCTAATTAAAGATTCCTTAAATTCCTACTGTAAATTATTTAATCCAACATTAATATATTGACTAGTTGTTAATTTATAAAATATTGGTCTCATTGCTTCCAAACGCTAGAGAAATCTAAGCTACAGACCTGGAGAAAATGTTTTAGAACAAGGGAACCCCTGGCAGGAGAAAAGGGTTGGTTTATTTCCAGCTGAATGAAAGATGACAAAAACTCTGGAAGTGACCCCAGGTGCTGAAATTGCCTGGTTCCTCACACCAGTGTTTGCAGACTGCCACGCACACCGAATGTGGGCTGATAGCGGTTTCCTTGGCTTGCTGTAACAGGGAATTGTGCCCGAGCAGAAGATGGGCACTGCCACGTCCGCTTTTGCTGCGGAGGAGCTGTAAAGCAGCACCACATTTCTCAGGCTAGGCACGGTGCCTCAGAAACTGCATGGATCATCTCCCAGCATGGATAATCTTAATGACAAATTGCAATTACTGAGACACGGCGGGATAGCCCACACGACTGGAACGTTGTCACGGACGGCTGTGCGCTTTTGAGGACAGGTCAGAGAGGCGAGGTGGTTGAGTTGTTATAGTTCTACCCAGGGTCAGACGAATGAGTTGAGAGTTTCTGATAAGAATTAAGGGCTGATACGGTGACACCCTTGTGGGTGATTGGGACAAGCCCACAGCCTCCTGGTCACAGGCCCCGGT
>VYXD01000743.1:626-16775 GCA_013397195.1 Hylia prasina
CTCTGTGAAGAGAGCTGACTAACACTTAATATGAGGCTCAGAACTGCACCCCTGGGCAGCACAGAACCTGAAGTACATAAAAGCTAAAACTTAAGCCATCATTTTTAAACAGAAGAGATAAAAAACTACTGGGCCCACTTCAGCAAAGCCAAGCTGTGCAGGACAGGAGACCCAGCGAGAGGGCTTTGGCTTTCATAGGAACCAACTGCTATCCAAGAGTCTTTCTCCCTTGGAAAGGGATAACTAAAAGTCCTGGGAGAGAAAGAAGGGCAGGCCTTGCAGGGCCTCTCCTGAACTCCTCCATCCAAGTTAGCCGTGGCAAAAGCACTCAGTATGGCCATGGGTCAGTAACTGTGCATCCCACACAAATCCCAGACACTCCAGAGATTCCACTGGCTGCTCCCCTGCCCCACATCCTTTGTAATCCTCTGCTTTTCCTCAGTTAGATTCAAACTGTTTCCAAAACTTGTCATTAACTTCACTGGTCCTCAAAGCACTTTTAAGAGCAGCAGTGAGACACCAAACCCGTGAAATCTTGACCTTTTTGCTGCTTTGCCACCACCTGTGATCATAGTGAACCTCCAGTGATCATAGATCCTGTCCCACAACACAGACTTTGAACTATTCAGAAACTGAGGTTACAGAGAGTTTAGGATGGGATTTTTAATTCCAGATGTTCTCAGGAGTGGTTAAAAGCAAATCAGAATTGAACTGGTTGGAAATGCAAGGCTCCTGACACAGAGAGATCCATTGAGAATCTGGAATTGTCAGCACCAGACTGAACTGGAGAACAGAATTTCAGCCTTTTTGTGGCCTTACAACTCCTGATATATTTTCCTGTTTGTAGATGAATTTTGTGGCAATATTGACACAATAAATAGAAAGGCCTTGGAATTGTTTTCCTGCAAGGCTCTGCCCACTTCATTAGGGATTGGCTTGGATCATCAAAGGCCATGGAGGAACAAGCAGCATCTAGAAATGAGGCTTCAGAGCAAACAACAAACAAAAAGAACAATGAAATCAGAAGCCAAGCTTGTCACATTTGCTTTGTATTGATCAGACAGAAATACATCTAATTATTAGCATTTCCTTGTGCAAGGGCAGGGAAGAGAAAAAGGAATGATAAAACCAAACATAAGTGATAAACAAAGCAGAGTGGGTTCCACAGATAGACTGAGGAGGAATTATTTTTTCCCTAAATGATTTTAGTGTTGGTGACTGTGTCCAGAAATCCAAGAAAACACTTGCACAGAAGGTGGCTCTGCAGTGGGGTATTCCCTGTGAGTCACCTGGGAGCTGGGAGGAGTCACAACAAACGTTTTCTGTAGCATTTGAATCATTTACAAGGAGAGACTGTTCAGATTTAGTCTGATTTTGGAGTGTTTGCCCCTCTCCGTGGCTGGCTGTGGTGACACTGCCTGGCACTGTTGCTGCTGTCCCAGCCTCTTTCCCAGAGGATCCCCCAGGGCAGCAGACTCCTCTCCAAGGGCAGGAGGGCTCAGCTCTCCTCCAGGGCCAAGGGGCTGACCCCAGGTGGGATGAGCAGCTCTGGGGTCAGATCAGACAGGATGGGATTCTCTCTCAGTCACAGCCCTGGTTCACAGCTCAGCATCCAGGGAAAAAAGGGCTCCTCGTGTGAGCTTGGCCTTCCTGGCTTGGGACCCAGCAGGTGTTAGAAGTGGAATGCTGGAGTGGTTTGGGATGGAAGGGACCTTGAGGATCATCCCATTCCACCCCTGCCACAGCAGGGACACCTTCCTCTGTTCCAGGGTGCTCCAACCCCTGTCCAGCCTGGCCTTGGGCACTGCCAGGGATCCAGGGGCAGCCACAGCTGCTCTGGGTGTCCTGTATTGTGGCAGGGCCGGGTCACTGACACACAAATGGGTGCTCAGAGGGAAGAACAGCCCCAGGGAAGGCATTTCCAGCACTTGGGTTGGACTCTCCTCACATTTCTCTTTGTTAGGCATTTTTATGAGCAGCAGGGCAAGAGGTGAACGTGAGAATGGAAAGCACAGACAGAGGAGGGAAGAACAGCAGGACCTGAAATGGCCACAATCCAAACCACACCAAGCTGCAGCTCAGCAGGAGGAAGGAAGAGCCTCTTTCCATGGAGGGGCAGAGCCCTGGAACAGCTGCCCAGGGGACTCTCCCTCTCTGGAGACATCCCAAACCCCCTGGACACATCCCTGGTCACTGCTGCAGGTGACCCTGCATGGCAGGGGTGGCCTGGGTGATCTCCAGACCCTCCCAGCCCACCCATCAATCCAACAAGGTGATTATTGATCCAACAATAATGCCAGGAGAGCTCAGCTTGTTCTGCTTTTGGGAAAGGCTCTTTTTAGATGCTCACATCATTGTGCACCCTGAAACCCCTCTGAAAGCCCAGAATGAAGGAAACTCAGCTCCTGTAACCAGCTGGAAGTGCTGAACTGCAGCAGGAACTGCATTTCAGTCACCAGTGTGAGGGAGGTGCAGGCACAAGTGCCCCTCCAAGTACTTGACATATTTTCAGAGGGCTCAGGGGGCCAAGGTGGAGCGGGGCCAGGAGAGCTCCAGGCACATCCCCCCCCTGCACATTCCCCCTTCCCAGACCCACAAAGAGCTCCTCCAGCACCTGGAGCAGGCACTGAGGCTGGAGGGAAGCAGGGAGCTGCCAGGTCTCAGGTGACAGGAAAGGAGCTGATCCATGGAATTAAAACAGCTCCCAGCTCTGTTGGTTTGCTGCAGGACAAGCTTTTGGCCTGCTGACAGACCAGCCTGGGATCCCACTGCTGAGGAGGGAGGGAATCTGGTGACAGGGTCTTGCCAGGGGGTTGGCAAGGCCAGTATCTGGCAGCAGCAGTGCCTCTTCAGCCTTGGCAAGTGCACCAACAACCTGTTCCTGAGTAAGTGATGGTGGCTCTGCCCTGCTTCCCCCTGGCAGGGCCCCGAAATTCTGCACTGGAAAGGAGATTCCCCTTCCCTGTGCAGCACAACCTGCTCCCACAGTCATGGAGAAATCCCAGAGGATGTTGGAACCCTGATCACTGGGAATTCCAGGCTTTCTGTGCTCACAGGCACTGACCCCCCAAGCAAACACTGCACCTGACCTGAGGCCGTGGAAAAGGCTCCCAAAACTAAATGACAGAACTAGGATTGTAGGTGTGTGGTTTGAATAGAAGTGTGTAATATCACATGGTGGAAAACTCAGAGTTGAAGGGTTTAGAATACAGTAATATATATGAAACAAGATGAAGGATTTAGGGCAGAGGCTGAGTCCTTCTTCTTCACCTTCTTCTCCATGGTCTGGGTGGGATTTTGTAATTGGGTAGAAAAATCCGCATTGCTGACCATGGGTGGTTGGTTACTGGCATAAAAGTAAAAATAATTTAGGTGTCATTTCTTAATTGGACAGTTTGTTACTTGTTAAAAGAGAGATAAGGCTCCATTTTTAGTTTGTTAGCTAGAAGTGTTGTGAAACTCACAGTCTGTAAGACTGCAATATAAATAAGAATTAATAAACATCTGAGCCCCAACAAGAAATACCATCTTGCACATTTAATCCTGACCCTGGCAAAAAGAAGATAAAACAAGAGGAGACTCTGTTCTCTGGGGATCTGGAACATGAAGAGTCTGACTCTAACTCAGGTCCTCTGGTTTCCACACAAACAGCAAACCTGTGCAAGAGTGATACATTCTTACGGAAATAGTTATAAATAAATAAAATATGTACACACACAGAGCTCCCCAGGGGCTCTGGTTCCAGCCAGTTCTGCCATTCTTCAGGAGCAGAACCTTTCAGTTAAATAACAAACACCTGTTTAACTGCCCTGAACCTGCTGCAGGGTCACCCTGGGTCATCTGCAATCCTTACCTGAACCAGAAACTCTTCTTCAGAGTGAGACGGGGATTTCTTATTTACCCCAACAGCCACATTTCCAGGTAGCACCTGCTCCTCTCTGGGCTGGTGACACCCTCATTCCAGGGAAAAGGCAGATCCCAACAAAGATCCATTCAAGTGGGATGAGGGAAATGAGTGTCACCTACAAAGGGATTTATAGTAAAACAAGAAAACTCTCCCTCTGATGTGGAGACTAAGTTGGATTTTCAGACTTCAGGGCTACAGAATGAGTCACGGGAAGTTTTGCTTTGGGTATTCATTTATTGTCAAACCCAGAGGTGTTGTGTCTGTCAGTGACATCCCAAACAGTGTCTGCACAAAGCCTTCCAAGAGTAATTGCACCCAGAAGAGCCAGACCAGACTCTGTGGTGACCCTGCATGGTCACTGCCCTCAATTGCCTGAGGCCAGAACCCCTGATGGATAAACCTGGGCTTCATTTCAGCTTTTAAAAACGGTCTGCACACAAAAATGGAGGGTTTGGCTGATGTGAGGGGGAGGAACACCACAGTAGCTGGGATCATCTTCTCTGCAGCAGAATTCCACAAGCTCTCCTTGACTCCAGGTACAGGAAACAGGACTGATCCACCCCTCTGAAGAACTCGGGATACAAGATCCACTCTTGCTTGCTGGAATGTCTTTATTAACCATGTTCCAGGCCGAGGAACATGGAGCAGGTGAGCAGTGGCCTTGGCAGTGCTGGGGAAGGGTTGGACTCTGCGATCTGAAAGGCCTTTTCCAACCTAAACAACTCCGTGATGCTGAGTTCCCTGCTCTGTGCTGGTCTCAGTCCAGCTGCACACGGAGCTGAGGGTCCCTGCCCAGCCCTGCTGCACAGAGATCTTGTCTAAAGGAGCTTCTGCCTCAATGCTGGGCCTTGATTTTCCCCCACTGCCTTCGGGTTGTGCACCTTTGGGGTGGCTGGGATGCAGCAGTAAAATCCCCGGGAGAGAGGAGCACTTCCAAAGAGCACCAGGAGCTCAATCCCAGCAGGAAATCCATGCCAAGGGCCAGCCCTGACTCCTCGGCACAGGGCAAAATGCAGCAGTTCCCAGGAAGAACATCCCTCTCACTCTGGATGCCCAGGTGTAGGACCCCACTCTGGTTCTGACCTAATTAGCAGAGCCACTTCTCAAGCCACAATTAACACCTTGTTATCAGCGTTAATGCACAGCAGCTCAGAGCAGGAACAGAAACACCCCCAAAACCAGCTTCAAACAGGGACCAAGACCTTCAGCCTCTCCCCAGTGTTTGGCCAAGACTCTCCTGCTCTCCAGGGGTGTCACCATGTTTTTGTCACCTGTCTCTGCCACGGCCAGGAACTGCTAACGAGCTTCTGGAACTCATTAAAGAAAACACACTCTTCACGCCTGGTGGTGTCTTGGATGGATTTCTGCAGCCTGGAGGGAACCAGCCACTGCAGAATCCTCAAACGTTGGCACTCAGGAATGCAGACACCTCCACAAACCCACAGTGACCAAAGGCTCCTGGTCTGGAGCCTCAGCTGCCTGCTCTGAACAGTGACAGGGGAGTCCAAGTCCTGCCGAGGCTCCCAAGCACAGGGAGTGAGCCCCATCAGATTTGCTCCCCTCCAGGAAATCCTGAATTTCAGAAGGGAACAAGCGTGCTCTGATCCCTCCCCAGACACAACACCTTGGGTGAACATTTCACACTGCATGTGCTGCCTGGCAGAGCTGGAATGAGGAGCCTGAGCCCATCCTGGGAAGCCCTTCCCACGTTCCCAGGTCACTTCCCACAGTGACACAGGTGGGGCTCTGGTTTGGCTTTGCTGGTGCAGCTTTCAGGTGAAGAAATGCCACTGGAAAGCTGCACCTGGCACAGCTGGAGCCAGAGCACAGAGCTGCTGCTTGCAATCCTATCAAAGAGAGAGAAATGTAGGAACCACCTGGTTGGGCCTTGTGGAAGCCTCATGTTCTGAAGCAGAACCAGAGAGCTGAGAATAAAACTGTCCCTGAAAGTTACCAGGATTCATGTGGAGCAGGGAAAAACCGGGAAGCAACACCCCCACTGCTGCTCACAGCTTCAAAGGGTTCCAGCCAGGACAAGCCACCTCAGAGGCTCTTCAGGTGTGAAAATCCTCCCTCTGACAATGTTTGAACTGAGGTGTGCAAGCAGCCCCTGTCACCATCACAGCCCAAAGGAAAACCTGTGTCTGTGGCAACACACGTGGAGCTTTTCTACAAACAGGGGAGAGAATCATCACATCGGGTTTATTTTGCCCAAAACAGAATTAAAGCCTGCAAGACAGAATCTGTGCGTGGCCTGAGCACAAAGGTTTGCTCAGCCCCACAGTGCCCTGCTGGAGATGGTTCTGAGCCCGTGTGACGTTCCTGGGAGTAAAATTAGATCCACCTGCAAACCAGGGATCCAAATTAGGGTCCATAAGGAGAGCAGGGAATTTCCTCCCACTCGGGCGTGCCAAGGATGAAACAGAAGAGTGCAGGCTCCAGGGAGAACAGCACAGGCAGGTGTGCAAAGGAAGATCAGCTTTCCTTCTCCCCATTTTTAATTCATGGGTTTGGAGGCGACTGAGCGTTACTTTCACCTCATTTATTGCTTCACTTCACTTATCCAATTAGCTCTTACTTATTAAACCAGACCAAGACACTTCATCCCCGCTGTTCCTTTTGTCCCACAAAAGGAGGTGACAAACCCCATAAAATCTAAATGAGAAAAGACCTTTGTGGGCTCAGCAGAGAGGCTGGGGCCCTCCCCACGATGCGGTGTGAGGAGCCCGGGCAGGACTCACCAGCAGGCCAGGATGCAGAGGGCAGTGAAGAGGATGATGGGGATGGGGTAGGACGCGCAGAGCAGCCCGTGGCTGTAGAACGCCCGCGAAATCCTCTCGCGCAGCCGCTCAGTCAGGGTCATCCTCGGCTCATCCTCGGCTCCCCTCACCTCAGGCCATCCCGGGCCCCGGGAACACGNTGCCTCCAGCGGGGGCTGCAAAGGGACAGACAGACAGAGAGAAATGGAGTAAACATCAGCGGGGGCTGCAAAGGGACAGACAGACAGACGGAAAGGGAATAAACACCAGCGGCTCGCGCTTTAGGAAAGGATTGTTCCCTGGCAGGGCTGGCACAGGGTGCCCAGAGCAGCTGTGGCTGCCCCTGGATCCCTGCAGGTGCCCAAGGCCAGGCTGGAGCACCCTGGGGTCCTGGAAGGTGTCCCCGCCGTGGCAGCAGCGGAACTGGGTGACCCTTAAAGTCCTTTGCAGCACAAACCACTCTGGGATTTCTGCATTCTGTGAAATGACTGAGCAGATCTCAACGTTGCTGTCAGGGCTGGACCATCCCTGCTCCATGAGGAACTCAGGAATAACATGGATATGCTGCTCCTGTGGCAAAAAATTCACCAAAAGTGGCTGTCTGACCAGCCTGAGCTGCCAAAAGCCACTCTGGGGAGGAGCACAGCACTGGCAACCATTTCTGGTCATTTCAAGGAGGAAAACTTTGTGTTTACTCTCTTCACCTGCTGTCCAGCAGCAGCATTCCGTAAGAAAACACAGAGCATTCCAAAGCTATTATTTCTTTATCACTTGGGGAGGGGTTGCATATTAAAATCTGCCATCTTTATTTGCTTTAAGCAGTGACAGAGCTCCTAAGAGTGAACAGCAGGAACTGTTCCTGCTCCAAGTCATTTCTGCAAGCAGAGATTATCTGAGCCAAAATAAACCTGCTGATTGTAGGACAAATGTTAAAGGAGAATTTCTTGCCTTTTGCATGACTGCAAATCCAAGTTTGCCTGGAAGCACGAGGGCACAGGGATGTTTCCACCTTGCAGCACCACGAGTGACATTTCTGGTTCCCTTCAGGACACACTTCACAGAACCCCAGGATCACTGAGCTTGGAAAAGCCCTCCAAGGTCACCACCCCAGCCCAGAGCTCTGAGTGCCACCTCCAGGAATTCCTGGGACACCTCCAGGGATGGGCAGCCCCTGCCAAGGCCTGAGCTCCCTTTCCATGGGGGAATTCCTGCTGCTGCCCACCCCGAGCCTCCCCTGGCCCGGCCTGTTCCCTCCTGTCCCATCACTGTCCCCTGGGAGCAGAGCCCGACCCCACCTGGCCCCAGGGTCCTGCACTCTTACCAAAACAAGGCTGACCAGCAGAAGGAAGACATGTAGAACTTCCTTTTGCAGGAAAAATCAACTCAAACTTGCCACTTCTCCCCAGACAAAAGCTTTTATCTCACTCTACAATAGTTACACGTTCCAAATTCTTTACATTTCTGTCTGAAAGGCTTTACAGCCTTCCAGGAGCCTCCCTGGACACTGAGGGCAGGGAAACACAGCAGAGCCCACTGTGAGCTTAGAGGATAATCTAACAAGGGCAGGAAACTTTCCCTTTTCTAATACACAGTCACCTGGGGGTTTAGGTGTACTCAACTCCCCAGTTTTCCACAAAATGTTCTGGAACCAGGCCTCAGCATTAGGTGTAATAAAAACACACAGGTGAGCCAGTGGAGCCTGGAGGAGGAGGAGAAATATAAGGAAAGAATCCAAAAGAAACCCCCCTTCCATAGTATTTTTCTTGCACTTCAATACATTCAATAATTTGCTCCATCACGTTGCCTATGTCTGAACCTCCAATGGGAACTTCAACCCAGCACTTTCCATTTACAACCCCAAGCCTGGCAAAGCAGGAACAGAGCCAGCAGGGTCCTTCTGCCTCCCCACATGCCAGCAGGATGCACACACCAAGGGCTGCCCTGCCTGCCCACACCTGCTCTGCAGAAGGAACACCTGAGCCCTGCAGCAGCCCCGGGGGCACAGGTGGGACTGGAGGAGTTTTCCTGCCCGGGGCTGTGTTTGGGGAAGGCCAGGGGAGGAATGAATGGGAAAGAAGGAAGAGGTGACTAAAAATGAGGATTTATCAAGGCCACTGGGCTGGTGTGTGCTGGTGCCCAGGGAGCAGCTCAGTGCCACGCTCACACACCTGAGGGCCAGGTGGGTGAAAGAGCACCCGCAGTAATTCCCCCTCCTGGTGCTGCCTCGTACCCACAAATCCATCAGTCCCACACGGCCCCTGGGGGATCACAGAAACCTGCTGCCTTCAGAGCTGCCCCAGGACAGGTGGAAGCAGCAGGAGTGATGCCAGAACACCTCAAACTCCTGCTGTGACTGACACATCTCAGCTGAGCTGCAGCTCGGACCGTGAGCCAGGAACGGAGGGTCCCAACAGGGCTGTGCCTCCTTGGTATCCACCTGCCACTCGTCCCACACCTGTGGGACACACACACACACAGGGACGGAGTTACAGGTGTTCCCCAGGCTCCTGGGCCACTGACAGCACACGCAGGGCAGAGGAGCCATCACCAAACCCTGCTGGCCCTGCAAGCAGCTCCCAGCCCTCCTCACAGCACTGCCCAAAGCCAGCACCACACACAGCCCCAGAACGAGCTCGGGCTCCCTGCAGGTGCAGAGAACAGGTGCTGCATGGCTCACAGCCCAGGAAAGCACCTGGATTCCCTTGCCCTCTGCTGGGCCCTGGAGGTGGCTCGGGGCTCCCTGGGAGCTCCCAAACCCCACCATCCACAAAGGCAGGAGGGCAGGCAGAGAGGCATGGATCTCAGATCCCTGCCCTCCCTCTCAGCAGGCATGGACTGCCCCCAGCCAGGGAACACTCCTCAGGCCTTCAGAGGTGGGAAAACAAGAGCCTGGCTCCAGACAAGGCTGCTTCACAGAAAGGCTGCACAATGGGCTCTAACACCAAGGTCCTGCTCTCCCCTGGCATTCCCATGGGAAGAATAACGGGCTTTGTGCTGCCGGAGGACACGGAGGTCACGAGGAACAGAACACTTCCTATGGGAAAATCCCAGCCCTGCACCAACCCGGGGAGGCTGCTGTCTGCAAGGGGTTAATCCCAACACTGCTGTCAGGAACAGCCTCTAAGCCCTAAATGGATTGTCCTTCACAGAAGGGGGACTTTCCATATTCAAAAGGTAGAAAACGCTTTGCTGAGTCCACTCCCTCCTTTCCAGCTCTGTGGCTACAACAGTGCTGAAAGGTCTGACACAAGTTTTTGAGCCAGATTTCAATCCCCAAAATGTGCAAACTTACTTCATTTTACCTGTTCTGCCTCACTTTGCCAGTTTTGCCCCGCTTCTTTTTGCCTGTTTTCCTCCCTGTACAACATTCATTCATGGTCTGAGTTTAAAAATTCAGAGGTTATCTGGAACAGACCCCATTTTGTAAGTGGTATTTCAGTCACGTTACATATTATTAACATCTCCTGAGAAGCTGGAGTAGCAACAACAACAAAGATTCAAAGATGAACACTTGAATAATCTCTACATATCAGATAAAGCCATCTGCTCCCAAAACAGGGGCTGACATTCAAAATCAGTTTCCAAAACAGTTTTCGGGACATTTTTAAACTTTTCTGCCACAAGAGAAGAACCTCAGTTACGCTCCTGCTTTGGAAGTCATTCCCTGAATGTGGTTTCTATCCTTCCTTCCTTCCCAAAATACTCCCAACAGCACCAGACAACAACTTGTTGCTGTGGATGATGAGACAGGATAGGATGTTCCACGTGCAGAGCCATGAAACACAGAAGTCTGGGATTAGTGACAAAAAGAGAAAATATCCAAATTTAGAAAAAACATGATTTCAAAGTTCACTCCTCTTGTTGCATCCAGCCAAGGGAAGCTCCCTTGCACATGAAGAACAGATTCCAAACACAAGGAAACGTTTTCCAATCCCTTCTTCTCCATCACGGAGTTCTTGCCCAGCCTTGTACAGCTGGGAATGATGCACAGGCACAGGATCCCAGAATGGTTTGGGTGGGAAGGAAGCTTAAGGATCACCCAGTTCCAGCAAATGGCATGTGATAGACAGAGGGAAAATAACATCCTGGGATCCCAGTCCTTAATTCCCTGAAGGTGTGACGTGATGCAGCGTGAAAAAGGAATTTGTGTGTCGGGAATTAAGAATGGAATGGAGCCAGGATGTAAATCCATCCTCACAGGTGCTAAGTGCTACACACAGCACTGGGCATTCCTGCTCTTCCTCCTCATCCCACAGGGGACAGCAGGAGAACTGGAAGAGGCACTGAGGAGCTAGCTCAAGGATGATCAAAGAATCGCTTCAGAAGACTCTTCCAGCTGGAGCAGTTCTCTCAGTAAGTGGACACCAGGCAGCCCCAGGAGCAGGAAAGGGCTGTCTCTTTTATCCCGGGATAAATCGGCATCAAGCCAACTCCAGAGCGGCGGCTCAGAATAACCTCGAGCTGAGCCGGGGAGATCTGGGCAGGGCACTGTCCCTGTCACAGGGGTGACACAGCCAGCACACAGCCCCGAGGCAGAGCTGGGCAAAGCCAGGGATGCCTGTGCCTGCAGCAGCCCCTCACACCCACACGCTGCTCCTGCTGCGCGCTCCTGGCCACGCTCAGGGACCCACAGAGGAGAGGCCCAGAGCCTGCCCTGGCAAACCTCCTTATGCAACGCATCCCACGTGATCCCTCTGGAATAATCTCCTCCTCTTTGTTTATCAATGCAGCCGCTCCACAAGTGGCCGGGGAATCACTTTCTCCTAAAAATACCAGAGACTGATGCAACAGCCCCGGGCAGTTACATCTGAGAGCCTCCCCACCAAGCCCAGCTGGGCAGTGCCACCGTGCCCCTCTCCTCTCACCCCAGCCCAGAGCCAGGCACAGACACCAGGGACTCCATCAATCCTTTACTCCAGGCTGGAGTAAAGACTCTATCTGGATAAAAAATCTGTGTAAGCAGCTTGCCCAGCACAGACCTGCAACGCTCTTCCCTTTCTACCACAGGTAGTATTTCTACTTATGCTCTTTTCTAATCCTCTTGGCCAGACCAGGGTCAACATCTCAGCCCAAGCCTCTTGTTTGGAGCATCAAATAGGCAAAATGCTTTTGGATCATCTGCCTGGACTTGTGCAAAGTCTTGGGGCCCGACAGCAGAAGGATGTGGAGCTGCTGGAGTGAGTCCTGAAGAGAGAGCTGGAGCCCCTCTGCTCTGGAGTCAGGCTGGGAGAGCTGGGAATGTTCCCCTGGAGAGGAGAAGCTCCAGGGAGAGCTCAGAGCCCCTGGCAGGGCCTGAAGGGGCTCCAGGAGAGCTGGAGAGGGGCTGGGGACAAGGGCTGGAGGGGCAGGACACAGGGAATGGCTCCCNAGGGACAGGACACAGGGAATGGCTCCCACTGCCCAGGGCAGGGATGGATGGGAGATTGGGAAGGAATTGTTCCCTGGGAGAGAAGAAGCAGCTGTGGCTGCTCAATCGTTGGAGTGTCCAAGGCCAGGCTGGATGAGGCCTGGAGCTGGGATAGTGGAAGGTGGGAAGGGATTGTTCCCTGGGAGAGGAGAAGCAGCTGTGGCTGCTCAATCGTTGGAGTGTCCAAGGCCAGGCTGGATGAGGCCTGGAGCTGGGATAGTGGAAGGTCCCTGCCATGGCAGGGGATGAACAAGATGGGCTCCAAGGTCCCACCCAACCCAAACCACGATTCTCTGGTTCCGTGTCCCTCATGAAATGGTGACTCGGTAAATCTGTGCCATGTCTGGTGTTCCCAGCACTGCTCCTATTGTGGACAAGCACAGAGAGCCCAGGCCTCCCTCCCTCAGTGCCACCTCAGCCCGCGGGTGACACAAAGGGCAGCTGAGGCCTTGGGCACAGCCGTGCCAGCCCTGCCTGCACCACACCAGGGCACAGCTGCTGTGACAGGCGTGGGCAGGGACACAGAGCCCAGGAACAGCCCTCAGCAGGGACAGGTCACAGGGACAGCACGGACACAGGGCTGGGGGCTCTGCCTCATGGCCCTCACTCAGAGCATCACCAGCTCTGCTCAAATTATTCCCAACAGGCGTTCATCCAATTTGCTCTTAAGCAGGCACAGAAATGTCCACAGGTCCCAGGTGCCAGACAGGGTTTGGTTCTACCTGGGCCCCTCCCTGCTATTTAACCCCTTCTGTTCCCAGTGGGCACAGCCAGCCCCAGCAGTGGGACTTGGAACCATGGCCTGCTGAGGCTGGAAAAGCCCTCAGAATCCACAGAGTCCAACTGCCCCCACACCAGCACCAATTTCCATACCCAAACTCTCACCTCCCCCTGCCCACACACACAGGAGGTCAGCAGGTTCCTTTAATTAGGGATTTCACCTCCTCAGTTATCCTCCTGCCTGCAGCTGGCTATTTTTGCTTGAATCCCAGCCTCACCACTGTCCTTCCTCACCACCAGCCCATTTTCAGGCCAGGTTGAATTGCTCAAACCCGTTTCTCACTCCTGAGTCACACGTGCAGCCCTTCCCTGCTTTATGCCATTTACAGCTTGAATATGCACAGTCTGCTCTGCCACTTGAGTGATGAGTGAGACCCCAGAGCCCCCCAGTGCCCCTCTCAGTACACCCAGGCCCATTAACAAGGGTGTTACTGCTGCTCTGAATACACTGATTTAACCACAACCTTATCCATCACAGACTGGCACCTTCCTAGGCTTTGGGTTTAATTGCACCTACTCAAGACTCTGTCTGGATAAAAATCAAGCCTTATTAGAGGATTCATGACCACAGCTGCTTTTCTGCAGTCAGAAACAGCCCTGGTTATCTTATCCCAGAAAGTGCAAACTCACCTTGCCAAGGAGTACCTGTGGCAAAGCAGCAGCAGCTGTTCTGCACTCCTGCACCTTGCTTTTCAACCTTTTCCCACTTGCTGCAGGACTGTGGAATGACAACTACTCCCCTTTCTCTTTGTCCCACTCTTTCACCCACACCAACTGCTCGCTCTCCTCCAGGCTTTAAAAACATCACTACTTTCCATGTCTCAAAAGATGCCTCCTAAAGCTTTTCAGGTCCTTTTTAGTCCGTGCTTTGAGCACACAGACAGAAATACCTCCCTGCAACGACAGCTTGCAAAGCTGCTCTTCCTTTTTGTAGCCTGCCACTACCACCAGTTGCTCACCAAAAGCCAAAAGGTGCTGAACACCCCAGTCCTGGGGATGCCAGACATCGACTTTTCCTCTCTGTTCTTTCCTTTACCACCCTCCTGCATGAGGACATTCCCAGAATAACTGTGAGTCCCTTGATGCCCTCTGACAGTCAGGTTTGATTTTTATCTTAATCCTCCCTTCCTGGCCTTGCTGCTCTTCGAATGTGGAAGGGAAACACCTCTGTTTTTGAATAAGCCTCACTGCAGGAGTGCTGAAAGCACAGATAAATCAGCTCCAGCTCTGCTTTTGTGAGGCAAAGTTCACCTGGGAAGCCCCGGAGCTACTCACCATCCCAGCACACCCACTGGAGATTCACCCTCTTCCTCACCTTTATCCTTCACCTCAACAAAACAGGGTCTGAAGTGAGCACAACTCCTTCCCTGTTTCTTTCTCTAGGGCTGGGGCTCCTCCCCCACAGGGAGGACACGTTTCCTGGCTCAAAACTCTCCTTCGGAACAGAAATCAGCAGCAGTGGTTAACAATCAATATTACGAAATAAAACCCAAACCAACCTGTTTAATATAAGCAAACACATTCTGTCTGTATGGTTTGCTGCTTGGTTCTGAAACAGACAAATTCAAAATTCAAATTCATGCCTGGATACCTCAAGTGCACCTTCTCTGTAACTCTTCTTTAAGGGATGTGCCAGGACAGATGTTTCCATGCTTCTCTCCACAGCTGGACAGGGCAGGGGCAGTTTAAGGGACAGTAACACCTCCAGGAGTGCCCAGGATGGGCAAACACTGCCCGTGGAAGGAACTGTGGCTCCTTTCCCAGCCCTGCTGGTGTCAGGTCCCTGCCCCAGGAGCAGGGAGCAGCTTCCCAAAACCCTTCCCAGGTAAACCACATCCACCGGATAAACCCTCCGAGCAGAATTCTGCGTCTTCCAAACCCACAGCCAATGGGGTCCCTTTGCCTCCTAGAAGAAAACCCCTCCAAAAACCCCTCAGAAATATCTTTTGAGTACCATCAGCTGCAGCAAAGCCCAGCTATCAGTGGCAGGAGTTTCCTGACTTACTGTAATTAGAGCTTGGTCAAACGAAGTTTATCCGTTAAGCACAATCATTTCCCTGAAAAATACCTTGTGGAAACATAAACCAGGAGTCTTCCCATTTCAGAGGGAGGGCTGGGGGTGCAGCACCAGCTGGGTGGTTAAGTGAAGGGTTTGGCAGGAAACCAGAAGCGTGCCCTTGGCTCTCTGGGGAACACATTCCCTCTTCCAGCCAGAACTTCAGTGGTGCTTCCACCCTGGACTCTGGAATTCTGGAAGCTCTGGCTGCCACTCACGTAATTACCAGGGATCCCCTCACAGGCAGGATGGGAAGGGTGACAAAAGGGAGACAAACCTCATAATTCTGACCATTTATCCGAGAAATAAAAGCCAAAAATTTAGACATAACCCTCGGTGTGTGCTGCCCTGCATGGTTCCCTCAGAAATAACCCCCAAAGCTTTGATCAGGACAGTTTCCATGTTCAGAGGTCTGCACTCCCAGACCTTTGGGGCCTGTGGAGAGGCCCAGAGGGACACAGCACCTGTAAGGTGACACACCTGCCTGGGATTGGTTTTCCACAGGTTCTGGGTCACAGCAGGAACACCAGGCAAGGCTGAACACACCAGCCCCGAGCAGGAGCCTTGGGTGTCTCCAGCATCACACAGAACTAAACGTTTTCCTTTCTAGTCATCACCAATTAGGAAGGCAGGCTCAGGAAATCACTGCACTCTTTCCTCCAGATGGAGAAACGATCCCAAAATTCCTCTGTGAGGCAGCAAGTCCCGAAGTCTGACTCGGACATTGTCCTTTGTAAACAAACCAACTATTATTCCTTTATCACAATGCTCCATACAAGATTAATTCAGATTTAAGACCTGCAATCCTGCTCCCTTCCCCACTGCCCACCACACTCTCACTCCAGCTGAAATAATTCTTTCCCTGGGAGGAGAACTTTACTTTTTCCCAGTTATGCCAAAAAGCCAAGGCTGTCCTGAGCCATGGAGGCCGGGTCTTCACCTGAGGACAGGAATGAAAAGATTCCCTCAGCTCCCTGTTCCTCCCTGTTCTGGGCACCTTGGATTGAGCAGCAACACTCCCAGACACAGAAACAGCACCTGCACCACCACAGAACTGCCCAGTGCTCCTTAAACCTTCCTTTCTTACCCTTTAATGCACTGCACAAGGGGGAGAAAGGGATTCAGAGGAATTATAATCACAGATATGAGAGCCAAGGAATGCCTGGAGAGCTGCTTCTGCACCTCCCTCCAGTCTCACAAGTCCCTTGTGGGGACTTTTTAAATTCTCATCAGATGGGGG